>JAMQGT020010254.1:0-14887 GCA_024447675.2 Pterophyllum scalare | reverse complement strand
AGACTGCATGAATAATGTCTGTCTTTAATATTTCTGACCCATGATTATTTGATTGTAGTCCATCTGCTTCTACATTCCCAAAAAGATCAAATTATCTATAAAGGTGAGTCTATATGTGGGGGACAGTGACTGGGGAGATGTGGAAATTTGAGTCTCTAGAACAAACCAGTGCTACAACCCAGTGTCAGGATCAGACTGCTAAGAAAGTTGAAAGGAAGAATAATTTTCTGTTTCAGAATCAAATTTTTTTGTCCACATGGACAAGAACTTCATAGGAAGGTTGTCTTTCTGTTTAAGTTCAACCTGCAGATGAAATATGTCAACTTTCAGAACTCACATGCAGCCACCGGGTAGTAGCAGCTAGAACTTTACTTGCAATCCACAGCTGTAGAAAAACATATCGAGAAAGCCTTAAGAGTCAAAGAACTGGCCAGAGAAGTAGTTTTAGAAAAGTAGTAATTCTAGGCATATATTTCTATTCCTTTGAGAGAGAAAAAAATCTCTCATGGCTTGCAGATCAAAAGACGAGAATGGGAGACACTGAAAATAAGCTGAAGAAAAATGTGGTAGATGCAGTCAGTCTAAATAAAATTCTACTTTCTACTGCTAATAATCGAATTGAGCTTATGTCTCACATTTTAAGCGGCAATATTTTATTGATTGGTAGAGAAGTGAATAATGACACAGCTTTCAAGGTCAAACACTCCACTGGCCAGCGTTGCTATCACAATCAGTAGTGTAAGATCAGAAAACTTTTGTTTTGTATGCATAAGTCATTTTTCCCCCCTAAACTAAATTAATCAGAAGCAATTGCCATGATCTGTTTTTCATTTCCACTGTGTGATCTTTAAATTGTCTTTTTTTTTTAGCATAATAAATGGACCTGTAGAGTGACGTAACATATGTTTTACTTCCCGTTTCTGAAATGTTCCATTTCTTCAAATAGCAATCCATTAATCACACTTTGATTGAGAGAGGGAGTACGAGGAGGAGAAACAACCAAAGATTGGTGAAATTGGTGTGAAATTGGTTGGTTGGCAAGTCAGTGGCATTCATGCATGCCATTATTTGGTGTGAGAGCTTTATGATTTTGTAAATGAAATGCAGAAAGGTATGCAACTTGTAATAATTAGAAGAAAATATTTGACCGTGAAAGAAAAATGTTTGTGTCTAAGAGATGAAGCAATAGCAAGTCAAAGTGTGTGATGGGAGGTCTTGTTTCTGCTATTGTCTGAAATTTTTATTTCTTAAGAAAAATTTTTTTTTAAACTATTTTGGATTTCTGCATTTTCTGATCAGGTGTTTGTAGCCTGTGGTTTTTTTTTTGGTTCCACATTTTCATGTTATATCCTGCTTACAGAAATGTAGTAATTTAAGTCAGTCCTCAAAGTAATGTTAGAAGACGAAAAGCAAAGTTTTTATTAAGAGTAGCTATTTGTTAGCTGTCAATCATATACAATGCATTTTGGTGAAGAACACTGAATTTTTACTGGCACTCGATTACACTAGGAATTTTCCACCTCTAACCTCTTTTGTTTTTTCTTTTTGCTATGTTAATTAATTATACATCACATAGAAGTATAAGCAAAGGGTACACAACAGTAGTTAAGCCAAAGTCAAAGTATTTGGCAGGTAATTTAAATTTTTTAAAATGAGCATATATAAACAGTTGCCATAGTTCAGGTCATACTTATTTCTTCTTTTTTTTTTTTCACTGTCCCTGCTCCTTGTATTTCTTTTGTTTCTTTGTTTCTCTCTCTCCCTATTTGTTTCTTGTATTTGTCTGTACACAGTGCATCTCCTTAAAATTTAATCAGCCAATTCACCTCTTCCTGATTACCCCTGCCAAGTCCCCAGATCACCAGATCGTTCCTTCTGGAATGTGCTTCAGTTTCATACTCGTCCTTTCTATCGGCCTCATTAAGCACCACCAGCTCTCCCTGCTTGCCATTCATCCACACCACAGTAAACCTCAGTCCTCTGCGTCTGCCATTACCTCACTTTTATGTCTCTTATTATCTGAGGACAGTATATGTGTGTGCCTGTATTACTGCACTTACATGGCATGATATCATGCAACTGAGAATAGCACACATTTTGAGACATAATTTGAAGGTGTTCAATACCAAGGGTTCGGATAAGGGCTACAGTTCTCACTGAAACTATGTGGCATAAAATGAGATGCAAGAAACTAAATGGGTTGGGTTTAAATCAAACAATATGTGATTGAAGTGCAGATTGGCAGCTTTAATTTGAGGGGTTTAACAAAAGTATTGCATTAACTGGAATTACAGCCATTTTTATAGCTGGTTCCTCATTTTCAGAGGTTCAAAAGTAATTGGACAAAGGACTGACTGACAGTTATGTCATTGTCCAAACACTTCCGGTCCTAACTGTATATATTTATGCTCATTCAAATAGGGTAACGATGAAAATGTCACATTAAATTATCATTTAAGTTTGCTGAAGTCAGTTTAATATAAACCAGTATAAGCTCTGGTTTGCTATGAGTTATTTTTATGAAGGTTTCATCCCATTTAACATGTTATCTATTCTGACCTAGAACAGCTGATAAACTGTTCCAGTGTATTTGAAAAGTTTGCTTTTAACATGCCTGTCAGCCAATCAGGAACTAAGATTTTCTGGAGCAAAGGGAATATTTGTATGTCTGCTATGTGTAAAGCACAATGAATGAATAAAAAGCTGATTGTAAAGCATCAATTACAGCAAAACTAATCTTTCAAATTACCTTTTAGAAATGTTTCGTTGGTGGTGTATACTTATTGCCTGATTAGAATCACAAACAGTTTCAGTTTCTATTAATACAACTTATTTGCTCTGGATGTCTCCAATTGTAATTGCTCCCTTGTAGATTATAGCAATTTCTGGGGGGGTTTAAAGTGATTATCTATTTTCTTAATGTTCATCTGCATTATCTATGTCACAATTAGAGCCTTATACAGTTTTCATAATTAGCCCTGGCTCAGCTGCATTTCATTAGATTATCAGATGGTTTTCACTGAAATGTCCAGTATGCCATACATGAACAAAGTAGAATCCTTGTAGCAGTTTTAGTCTTGAACATATAAAATGAGCCCTTTTACATGTTGGTATTGGCATATGTAAAAGATGCATTCAGAGCAGTAAGACAGAAGCTTTCATCTTGCAATAAGCTTCAAAGACACACAGAAACATGCTTGATATTCCCATTATTCATACAACACAGGAGCCTATGGTAATGTGAACAATCCCATTACCTGCTTAGTTGACCTTTCTAGGGCTTCCTATACCAACAAAATCACAATGTACATGACTCGGGAGTAGGTATCCTCAACTGTATCTGTGTTTTTCTTCTCTTGTTATCTCCAGTCTTTTGTTTTGTTTTGTTTTTTAGCATTTACATCCAGTAGTAGTGTGCAAACTTTGACTCGTGCTGTATTCCCTAAATCAGAAAAATTCCCAATGTTATAATTGTTGCAATCAAGTATTCCAAAATCCCAAAAAAAAAAGAATGCTTTTCTAAGTTAGGCATGAGGTATCCTTTAAAAGCTGTGTATAATTTGCTGGGGTAAGGCATCACTGAGACCACCTTGTAATTTCACAGTGTGCAAGGTTGCTGTTGTAAAGTGGCGTACATGAATCGAAATCGGATTTTTTTCTAATTGTAACCAAGCAGTCTTTACCATAATGATGCTATAGATCTTATTTTTCTGGGATTTGAAAAATGCTGCCTCTGTGACAGACTGGTGAGGTCTGGTGAGGCACAGGCAAAGCAAGGACATGTGGCTGGCTGACATCCCTGCCTAGGAAGTCCGTATGGAAGCCCATGATTTATAAAAAGTAATTTGTGCAATGAGTGCTATAAAAAGATTATGAAGGCGGAAAAAAAGAATGTGTATAAGTAACTCCATGAATGACATGACAGGCTGAGAGTAATGATAAGCAAAGGGAGACTTTACTTTAAAACCTTTCTTAAGATATTTGATAATATTTTGGTCCCAACTGAGTGTCAAGGAAATCTTTCATACATTACATCAGTGTAATTTTAGAACCTTTGAAAGATAAATGTGAGGCTTAGCTGCTTGAGAAATTTTCAAAATTGGTATCAATTTGATGAATACTTTATATAGAAAATGTAATGCATATGAAATGAATTGATCAAGGACTAAAGAACATTCAAAGTAAAAATCACTGACTTCATCCTTGATAGGAAAAAGCATTTATTCAAGTCATATTTTATGCAGATTGCTTTGTAATTTATATGAAAATTTTACGGAAAATACCGGTTTCACGGATAATGGCACTTAAATGCCTTGGACCTCATTTCTTAATTTGCCATAGTGGTTATCTAGATTTATTTAATTAATGAAAATCCCATTTTGAAAAGGTTTTCCTCTGTGCCAGGTTTTTCCTAATTCTTTTCTTTTCTCTCTTACTTTTCTTCTCCTGTTCTCTTTCTCTTCTTGCAGTTTTTGAAGCGTCAAATTAATGCAGTTCTTATAAGCAAGGTGATAAAAATGTATTATGAATCGCCTGCACTTTTGAACCTCACTCTGTGTGAAAATGCATTAAATTTAGCAGGAACAGAAAAAGACAAGAGACCAAAAAAAAAAAAGTGAGAGAATGAGGGAGGACAAAAAAGGAAGAAACTTCATAACAGTGCATTGTCAGCAGAAGGAGGACTGTGATATCTCATATTGAGATTTTTTTTTTTTTTTTTGCTTGTGTGTGTGTGTGTGTGTATGTGGATATGCATGCATATGCGGGCATCTATCTTTTTGAGACCCAATTTAAATTTCAGACCCTGAAAGTCTCAACTTTAAAGATATTTTAGGAATGTGAGAATATTTAGGTTGATTGTTACTTTCAGACAAAACTTCAAGAGTCTGAGGGTTGAGTTGGTGGACTGGGGCATTTGCTGTGATGGTTAAGCTTATGGGAAGGAGCGAGTGAAAGTATTATGTCAATAAGGGTCCTCACACAGATACAAGTACAAATATGTGTGCAAAACTTGTATATCAGGCATGAAACAAGATTGATGAGCAGGGCAGAGAAGATGATGAGAGGAAACAAATGTAGCAGGTAATAACATTTATCAGGACAGATGAGATACACTGTCAGTCCATTTTTTGTGTGTCTATGTTCATGCATTGTGTGCAAAAAGAGAGTATGAGAGGTTTTGTGGGGAGAATAGTACACACACACATGCAAACACACAGATTAATATATATGCGACCATCATATGAATAAATATAGTAATATCCCACTCCTGGTCCTGCGTATTTATCTGAAATGAACAGGCGCAATAAACACATTTATTAAGTGACACACACATACACTCACAGAAAGGCTATTAGAAAGACTTGTTTATGTCATCCCTTTAGTACTGTCTCCATTGCACTTATCCCATGAACAGCTACTTCATTCCCTGCTCTTTATCTTCCCCCACCATCCCTCTTACTAAATTAAAGTTTTACCATTTAAAAAAATGACTATTCTAGAAAATATTTTTTGATTCTTCATACTACTATTCATTTCTTTTTTCCTAAATGTGAAATGTTTATATGATGCAGACTGCTGACATAAACTTAAAAGCCAGTATTGGCACTGAATTCAATATTTATTTATTTTTTTGCTTGCTTGCTTAGTTACTCTGATAGCTCATGTGTTCTCATATGACTTACAGTCATCTGTAAAAGAAACATGATTCCTGTGGAAAAAGTAAGTGCACACCATGATTCAATACCTTGTAGAACCACCTCTAGCAATAACAATTTGGCATCATTGTTTTCTGTATGACTTTGTCAGTCATTGCAGAGTTACAACATTGCTTTTCATTGAGGTTTCTGGACATTTGTTCATGCAAACCTCTTTTAATGTCCTGTCACAGCATTTCAATCAGGTCTGGACTTTGACTGGGCTGTGGCAGCACCTTGATTCTTTTCTTATTCAGACATTCTGTTGGAGATTTGTTACCATGTTTGGGATCACTGTCCTATTGAATGCTTTAGCTGTGACACAGATGGCCTCACATTTGGCTCTAGAATACTTTGATATACAGAGGTGTTCATGGTCAACTCAAGGACTGCAAGGTGCTCAGCTCCTGTGCTTGACAGCTGGTATGACATGTTTTTGGTGATATGCTGTGTTGGGTTTTTGCCAAATGTGACACTGTGGATTATGTCCAAACATCTCCACTTTGGTCTTATCTGTCAAAAGGACACCGTTCCAGTAGTCTTGTGGTTTCTTCAGACCTGCAGCTCTTGTATGGTGTTCCTGGTCTACAGTGGCATCTATCAAAAGTGGTCCAAGAAAGAACAGTGGGTCATGGCCGACCAAGGCTCATTGATGCTAATCAGTGCTAATTGATGCTGGTTTAAAACTACACAGGAGGAGTTTGTTAATGATCTGAAGGTAGTTGGGACCACAGCCACCAAGAAAACCATTGGTAACACACTATGTTGTAATGGTATTGAAATCTTGCAGTGCCCACAAGGTCCATCTGCCAAGAACGCACATATAAAGGCCCATCTTTAGATATTCACTGGCAAGCATGAGTCTGAGTAGGCTTAGGAGAACATAGATGAAACCAAAATCAAGCTCTTTAGCATTAAGTCAACCTGCTGTGTTTGGAGGAAAAGAAATGCTGAGTATGGCCCAAAGAACACAATCCCCACAGTCAAGCAAGGAGGTGGTTTACTGTGGTGCTGTTTTTCTGCTAAGGATACAGGATGACGTTACCACACTGAGAGGCCAATGGACGGGGCCACATACCGTAAAATTTTGGACAACATCATCCTTCGCTCAGCCAGAACAGCGAAGATGGGTCATGGATATGTCCTCCAGCATAACGATGACCCAAAGCATAATGCTAAAGAAGAAGCACATTAAGGTCATGGTGTGGCCTAGTCAGTCTCCAGTCCTCAGTCTGTGGGGGGAGCTGAAGCTTTGAGTTGCAAACTGCTGCTAAGAAACCTAAAGGATTTAGAGTTTTTGTAAAGAGGATTGAGCTCTTGAGATGCAAACCTGGTGACCAACTACAAGAAGCATCTCACTGCTGTGCTTGCCAACAAGGATTTCTCCAAGTACCAACTCATGTTTTGCTTGGGGATAAAATACTTATTTCACTCAATGGCATGCAAATCAATTTCTAACTTTTATGCAATGTGGGGTTTTTTTCTGGATTTTTGGATCTCCATTAAAATGAAATTACCATAAAATTTAGAGACTGGTCATTTCTTTGTTAGTGAGCAAACTTACAAATTCAGCGGGGGATCAAATAGTTATTTCCCCCATTGTAAATGTGGTAATAGATATTATAGAGTAGGAGTGATATTAATCAGCATTCTTTCACATGAATAGCAAAAATGTATACTGTGACTGCAAATAGTGTTTGTCTGAGCACATCTGAATGCTTTTTAGTAATGGGTTGTGCATGAGTGAAAGGCACATGGGTGAACAAGAGCATTTGCAAGTGAGTGAATGCATATGCTGTAATTAAATGCATATGTGAGTGTCCCTTCACAAAAGTGATGATCTGCAGGCTGGTAATCATCACCTGTCTACCTCGAGATTTGAGCACACAGTGGCAGAGTCATCTCAAAGACAGTAAGAAAGCTTCTGATTGGCATGAGCCTGTGCTCGGGTCAAAGCATTAATGTTTTTTACCATGTTATTGTATTTCCATTACTGTCTATGAGCTGGTATATACTTGATTGTTCATGAATGGAAGTTGAGCCATAATGGAAACATGAGCCAGGAGATTGATAGTGCCTTTGTGGGGATTTTTTTTATCATCTACCTTAAACTTTGAAGAAAACTATACCTTCAGACCCTTTTCTCCATTAGCACGTACTCCAAAGTGAGAGCTATGAAACATCATTGTGCTCCTCTATGAAAATCAATGCAACTTCATTTTCTGAACTTTGTAATTCCGCATGCTATTTCACACAAGCTACACCCTCTAATAGGTTTTACCCCACTCCTCTCTGTGGATCAACACCAAGAATAATGCATGTAATACTTATTCAGCCAATCAGGACTCCAACAGCATTTCTTGCTGTTACTGGCTGCCAGTAGGCGGGACTGCTAGGTGGTGGCCATATGCAATCAAGCAAGCTACAGCTCTGAAAACACCAGAATTATTTTGTATGTAGCTGTGTGGATATAACTAGGGGAGGTCTCCACTAGGGAGTCTCCACCATGGAGACTGATATTCAAGTGTATTTGCTTTTATCAAAGCAAATGAAGCTGAAAGTAATTTGATAATAAAATATCAAAACATCAATAGAATTGTTAGACATAATAAAATCAGACATTTCCTTTTTATTAACTTTTCACCCATTTCCTATTTTAGCATCTGTAAGCAATTCAGTATTTAATGAGGAAAAACTTTTGTTAGTCAAAAGGAAATAAATAAATGGCATACAGTTAACATTCTTTGTCATAAGCATTAGTCCATGACATAGCAGGATAGCAAACACTGCTGAGGCAGTGACGCTCTCATTTACTCGTATGGGTATACACCTGTATGTAAGATTGTGCCTGTTTATGGGTGTGGTATAATGCCATTTTGTTTCTGTGATAAATGTTGCCACAAACCATTTGAATGACAGCAGCTGCATCTCAGCTATGTGGAATTATATAGTGTATCAAAGTGAAGCTTGTTTGATGTGAAAGTAGAGTGAGAAAAAGTGCAGTCACACTTTGGCAGGATTGTGCTTATCTGGCCTTAAAATAAGGAGTTTTAATTATTTTATTGCATTCCAGTGCAGTGCTTCATCACTGTCACTTATTTTTCACATATACGCTGATCAAGCATTATGACCACCTGCCCAATATTGTGTTGGTCACCCCTTTTGCTGCCAAAACAGCACTACACCAAAACATCACTAGAGCCGTGAAGGTCAGTTAAGTAACAGAGGGGCTTGTTAATCAGTTTCAGCTGCTTTGGGGTTAGTGAAATGAACAACAGGTGTTTCTGTCCTGGACACAGATTGCACTTTGCCAAAGCACTCCTGTGCTTTCATATAACAACGGTAAAAGTAATGTCCATATTTCCACTCCTCAAAAGCTTTTCTTTTTCCTTTTCTAATAAAAGGGAAGTATTATTAAGTTATTAAAACAAACTGCTCATGGGGTTCCGTCTTTTTAATACTTTAACTGCATACAATATCTGTCAAAACATACGTACAAACTAGACATTTCATTGTATTTAGGTGCTATATTGAAAGTGTGCTAGTGAATGAATGTGTGGTTGTAAGCCTTTAAAGGAGCATGTGGTGGCTGCAATGTAGAAAAGTGAGGATATCAGCATCCGCAGATCTGAGGTTTGCTCTGTGCTTTGATGCAATATTTCCTGCTGCAGAAAACAGATGTTCTGATGGTGTAGCTGTTAATAGCTAATCTTAATAATAATTCAGTGTTAAACCTTACAGCTTCCACCTGTGGCTCATAGTTTTACTGGCCCAGGTATATTTTTACTGGCCTACAAAAAAACTTTAATTTTTATATTTTTGCATATTAGTACAACTTAATTTAATTAATGTGTTTTATTTATATTTATGTCAATCTAAATTTGCAAAATAATACTTAAGCCTAGAAAAAAATATGGTCTAGTACACCCCAGCAGGTATCGTTGCCATATAAATCAGGGTGGCTGCTGATAGCCATCAGCGACCTGAGTAATTTAAACATCATTTCAGACTGAGTTAATGGTTCAGCTGCATATTTAATTTTAAATTCTGCAGCTGTACTGTAGATTTTTGCTGTGTTAAACAAACATAGGTGGATGGGAGCAGCTACAAAGTTCTCTTTTCTTCACGTTGGAGCTTGGTGATCAGCTGGTTTGATGAAGGATTCTTGCTGTTTCCCAGTAAGGATTTTAATGGTGATTACAGGAACAAGCCCTGCTGTTTTGGATGCTAGAAAAAGGTTTTATTTCACTGTCTCTGTAATGGCTCTGCCTCTTTGGGCTTCATGTGTGCATGTAGACAGACTCCGGTTCCACAATAACACCCAAAGTAACATTCTCAGACCTGCTAGGTGGCCCAAATGAGCTACAATATAGTGGACTGGTGTTTAGGTTCAAAAGGTAGACACTAGAATGTGTGAGATTCCAAGGAAATAGCTGGAGGCTTTGACTGATTTTGTATTACTCATTACATTAGACAATGCAGAATCTCAATAAACAACTTAAAAGGCTGCTTGCACTATAAATTGAAATTAAACATTTACCATTGTTATTGTACTTTGGCATACATTACCCCAGGGTAAAAATGAGTGGCAATTCCAAAACAAACAAACCAAAAAAAGATCATCATAATCAATTAGACTCAATCCAAAAAAATAAAAAATAATAACCAGTAATGACACTAAGTTATTTCTTTTCAAGCTCAAATACAGTTCTGGATTATATTCACTTCCATTCCAGTCAACAGTTATAAAGTCTGGCAAATGAGCAGAGGTTAGTCAGGACTGTATTGCTGCCTGCGTCACCAAGCCGACAAATATTTAGTCAAGTCATAAGTCAACTGTCGCTTCCTGGGTTCACCCAATAGTAATAGACAATGATAGTATGTGGGCTATGTTAGTCCTATCACATCTGAACATTTCACCAGTAGGGGAGAAGAAATAGGTGAGTTCCTTCTTTAGTAAATGGAATGATCGGGTCCTTGGGTGGCTTGCCACTTCCTTAGCCAAGGAGGAAATGCAGGGTCCAACTCCAGGGAGCTTCAAAGGGTATCCGAAAAAACCCAGCATGCATAACAATTGGTGTTGACTCTCACTGCATTATTGTATCACTTCATGTTCCTGTTACTGTTCCATAGCTCAACTGATCAAGATAACGACATATTTCAGGCTGAGTGAATTGGAGGCTCCCTGAAAAACCCGGGTGCTAGACAGACCCCTGTAGTTGGTGCGGACCAAGGTAACTTAGCTTTTCCCAGCAGATCCCGAGCTGCCAGGAAAGCAGGCCGGCTGGGTGACAGTGAGGAGGAAGCATTGTCCTAAACAGAAGCCCCCAGTACACCACCAACCCACTCACGTCTCTAACCATTCTTCACCACTCTGCGACACATTCGCTGAGGAACAAACTCTGGTTATTGGTGACTCTGTTTTGAGAAATATGAAGCTAATGACACCAGCAACCACAGTTGAATGTTTTTCAGAGGACAGAGCAGGCGACATTCAAGGAAATTTGAAACTGCTGGTGGCTAAATGTAGATTTGCTAAGATAAAAATCCACGTCAGCAATAATGACACCCAGTTATGCCAATCAGAGGTTTAGGAATGACATGTTTAGCTACATGTTCTCCTTGAATTGCTGGCTGACTGAGTGATTTCCAAAAAACAATGTGGGCTTCATAGATAATTGGGAAAGTTTCTGGGGAAAACCTGGTCTTGTTAGGAGAGACGGCATCCATCCGACTTTGGATGGAGCAGCTCTCATTTCTAGAAATCAGGCCGAATTTACTTGAACCTCCCCAAAACCTGACTACCCAGGGTTGAGACCAGGAAACAGAGTTGCAGTCTTACACGCCTCTCTGCAGCTTCTCTCCTCCTGACATCCCCCCAAAACCCCATCCCTGTAGAGACGGTGCCTGCTCCCAGACCACCAAAAAACAAAGCAAAAACCAGCAAAAAAACAACTTAAGCATAAAAATGAAAAAAGAAAAAACAATATAGCATCCTAAACTACACAGTTACAGTTATATTCTTGTTCTAAGTCCCTGTTGGTAAATGATTTAATAACTGATCAACATATTGATTTTTTCTGCCTTAAGGAAACCTGATTACAACAGGATGAATATGTTAGTTTAAATGAATCAATACTCCCGAGCCATACTGACTGAATCCTCAAAGCACAGGTCGAGGAGGAGGAGAAGCAGCAATCTACCACTCCAGTATATTAATCAACCATCGACCCAGGAAAATTTGTCCACCTGGTCCTTACTCAGAGTTTCTGTCTGATTTCTCAGACTTTATATCTGATTTAGTGCTCAGTTCAGATAAAATAATTATAGTGGGTGATTTTAACATCTATGCAGATGCTGAAAATGACAGCCTCAACACTGCATTTAATCTATTATTAGATTCAATTGGCTTCTCTCAAAATGTAACGGAGCCCACCCACCACTTTAACCACACTCTGGATCTTGTTCTGACATATGGCATAGAAACTGAAGACATAGCAACATTTCCTGAAAGCCCCCTCCTGTCTGATCAATTCTTAATAGCATTGACATTTACTTTAATGGATTGCACAGTGGTGGAGAATAAGTTTTATTACAGCAAAAATCTTTCTGAAAGTGCTGTAACTAAGTTTAAGGATAAAATTCCTCCATTAATATGCTCTTCAATGCCATGTGCCAACACAGAGCAGAGCAGCTGCCTAAAGTCTGCTCCCAGATAGGTAGATTATCTCATCAATAGTTTTACATCCTCACTGCGTACAACTCTGGATACTGTGACCATCACTGAAACCAACCAACTGATCTATACCACAGCAACAGTGATCCTTGAGATGCTTGACTATAAGATGAACAATCACAAGGAGCAGTACCCTCCATGGAAAAGAAGACTAGAAGCTAAGATCAAAGCAGCTCGGAGGTAAGTTAGCAATCTATTAGAGCTGGAGTTTTTCCTTCCCACCGTCGCCAAGTGCTTGCTCATAGGGGGTCGTTTTGACTGTTGGGTTTTCTCTGTGTTATTGTAGGGTCTTTACCCACAATACAAAGCACCTTGAGGCGACTGTTCATTGTGATTTGGCAGAAAGGTGTGATGAAGAGAGAGGTGCCCAAGAAGTACAACAAGCTGTCCATACCTGAGGCCTTAGAAGCTGCCAAGCAAAGACTCACAGCCTTGGCTAACCACAGACACACAGAAGCCAGGAGAATAAACCAGAACCATCCAAGATATGCTCTCAATGGCAAACAGCAATACTGGGGTGGCTGTAGATGGTCATCTACTAATCAGAAGGTTGGTGGTTCGATCCCTGGCTGCTCCAGTCTGCATACCAAAGTATCTTTGGACAAGATATTGAATCTCAAGTTGCTCTCCAATGCATCCATTGGGGTGTGAATGTTCGATAGAAAGCACTAGAATGTGTGAATGAGGCATGTTGTATAAAGCACTTTGAGTGCTCAAAGTAGAGTAGAAAAGCACTATATAAGAACGAGTCAGCTTACTGGAATATAGGAGATAGGCACATATGCTAGTGCTACACAATGCTAGTGGCTCTAAGAGCAGACCACAGCAACCTCCCTGAACAGGATCTAGCAACCATCATAGTGGCAGATATATGAGTATGAAGAGTTGGACAGCAACAGACCCTAACATGATTCACATCTAGTGGCTCTAGTCTTCTTTTCCATGGAGGGTACTGCTCCTTGTGGTCATCCAAGGATCACTGTTGCTGTGGTATGGATCAGCTGGTTGGTTTCATTGATGGTCACAATAGGGACTGTCCATAGAGCTGTATTTCTCTCTCTCTCCCTCTTTCTCCCTCTCACCCACTCACTCACTCACTTCATCATCAGATTATTTACAAAGGATAGCTCTTACTGCAGGCTCTAACTAGTATTATGCCCAAAGGATTAACATAAGACAGTAAAGGGACAAAGAAAAGCGGTATACCTTAGGTTATGAGCATGTTCATGTGTGTGTACTTGACTGTAATGCATGACCTGAAATTCTGATTTGGTTTTAATGGACAGGTGCATCATTATGTGCCTAAGAAACCCAGTTAGAAGTTTGCGCTTTTCTCCCCTGGACAAAATTCCCTGCAGTCCCTTACTCCCACACACAAATCTGGGGCAGAGAAAACAGCCAGCTCTAATGTTGTTAGAATATGATGAGCATTGACTAGTGAAGAACCTGTGAAGTGAAAAATGACTTCTAAAAGTGTTCAACAATGCACCTCACTCCAAAGTTATCCAAAGAGATAATACAGGCCAAAGTTTCACAAAACTTTACTTGTTAGAAATTTGCAGTGAAAATAAAAAAAGACCCAAACAAATATTTTCTTGAAGTGTATGGTAAACGTACTGTGAAGCGCTGATGTGATGCGCTCTATTGCTCATCAGCTTTCAAACCCCCTGCCTTTTTCCTCTTTATCAGGTCCACTCGTCATAAAGTCAGTTTCAATTTCTATTTCATGGGTTCTTTAACAAAGTACATTGTTTTCAATGACAACAATGAAAAATCATTTCATTTATTAATGTATTCTCACCCACAACTCAATTTCAGTCTCCAGATTTTATACTAACTTATTATTAAGCTATTTCTGGTTTACAATACAACTCTAATGGTAAATTTTAAACACAGACTCAAGATAGGAACAATACTGAGAGATAACAGCACAACATTTTACCATGGATTGCAAATTTTGAGTTCCTGTGATCAAAATAATATTAATAATAATAGTACAACCTCATGGCTTGTGTGCAGTCATTAGCTGTTAAATGCCAAATATATTATTCCTGTTGTCTTTATTCCACACAAGCCTGTTTTCTGCTCTTCAAGAAAAAGGCTACACTCTATCATTTCTGCATGGCCCTATAACGGAAATTAGCATTTTCTGGAAGCCAAGCATCTTTGCAGCTTTGTGCATACCCAGTGCTTCTATTTTTACACTCCGCTTATTATGAGCCCGAGGTCTACAGCGGTGTTGCTTTGTCAGAAATTACAACCAAGGAAATTATGGCTGCGTGTGTGTGTGTGTGTGTGTGTGTGTGTGTGTGTGTGTGTGTGTGTGTGTGTGTGTGTGTGTGGTGTTATTACTCATACTTGACTAAATTTACATTGTCCTCTAAGTCAGCAGGGTGGAATAATATATGTATATATATTTCTGTGTGTGCGTGTGTGTGTGTGTGTGTGTGTGTGT
>JAMQGT020010253.1:0-26287 GCA_024447675.2 Pterophyllum scalare | reverse complement strand
TGTCCCCATTCAGCTTTTCAAAGGCATGCAAATGGATGGGTGGCAGCACATAAAGCCTGGATCCAAACTCACTTCACGATGACTGGGTCATTAGCCCCTCTGTTTCTGCATAGCTTTGCCTGCCAAAGAGATTACTGTAACATCAGCGAGTTACAGTATCCCCACGTAAGCCTCTGGCGGCTTCACAGCCCAAAGCTGACTGCTGCTTTCATCCTGTCTTTCTCCTAACATGCAAACTTCAACTGGAATTACATGAGCAGGCCAAATCACACAGACATGCACAACTCTGTGTGTTACATGAATTAACAATGAAAAAGATCTACTCTATGAAACACAAAGTGTGGTCAGGAGATCAGGTTTTTGGACACACACACACACACACACACACACACACACACTAAAGGACAAAGAAACCGAATGTACTCACAGTTCTCAGAATGGAAATCAGGAACAAATTGCTCATCACTGTCAGGAACCTGAGCTGAAAGTAGAAGAAATGAAACATTACAGTTCAGACAAAACTTTCCTCGACCTCCCTTTCGTCCCTCGTGTTTTGACTTCACTAAAATCTGAGTCCTGCTCATTCAGGTGACCTTCATGATCTGTGTAGCACACCGGCACTTCACAGACCTACAAATCAATTTACAGCAACATGGCTATACTGTAGATGTTCCCTCCAGCTCTGTAAGCAGAAACTAGATTACACTCGCCTCGTTAGTGCATACATTTCTGACTAGTTTGGTTTCGTTGTTTTATTTCCACTGCAGAAATCCTGACAGACAGGACAGGCTGTTCTAGCCAAACGAGTGAGGAAAATCTGTCACATGATGTGACAAACCAGCTTTTTACATCCAGCATTTCTCTCCAAAGAGTTGGGGACCCTTGTCTAACAATTGAAAAGCAGTCTGGATTTCATCTTCTGCACAGATGGGGAAATCGCTCAAAATAGAAGCGCAGAGAAAACAAGGAAACCGAAAGCAAAAAGAGAAGTGGAGGAGTGGAACAAGCAAGTGACCCCTCACCACAAAAATCTGATCTAGATATTTTTATTTTTTGCTGGTAGAGTTATTTATCTATCAATATTGTTTTGGTGTGCAGTGCTGACTGGATTCTCCTGAATATATTGGAACTGTACTCACTGACCGCTTTATTACGTATAGCTTGCTAGTACTGTGTTGGACACTGTTTTGGTTTCAGCTTCAACAAACTGCTGGAAACACTCCATAGAGACTTTGGGCCATATTGGCACGACAGCATCACACAGTTGCTGCAGATGTGTCGGCTGCACGTCCACGATGCAAATCTCCCGTTGCTCCACATCCCAAAGGTGCTCTATTGGATTGAGATCTGGTGACGGTGGAGGTCATTTGAGTGCAGTGAGCTCAGGTAGGCTGCAGCATTTAAATGATGCTCAGTCGGCAGTCAGGATGGAACCACGCTTTCATGATGTTTACACCAAATTCTATTCGTACCATCCCAGCAGAAATCAAGACTCATCAGACAAGGCAAACTGGAGTTTGTAGCCTCGGTCTTCTGCTTCTGTAGCCCATCTGCTTCAAGCTTTGACATGTCAGCATTAAGAGATGCTCTTAAGAGTAATCTGGCCATTTTGACACTCACTGGACTTTTCCTCTTTTTAGGCCATTCTCTGGAAACCACGGAGATGGCTGTGTGGGAAAATCCCTGCAGACCAGCAGTTTGCTCAGTACTCGGACCAGCCAGCCTGGCATCAACGACCATGCTGCTCAGTTTGAACTTCAGCAGGTCAGTTACACTTTTAGGTTAATGAGCAGATGAACATGTGTACTTAATAAAGTGGCCAGTGAGTAAATTTTTTTGTTTGTTTAATCCCCATATTTTGTTGTGAAAAGTTTCCTGTATGGGACCTATTCTGCTGTCTACATCCACATCCCACAAGAAGCAAGCAGCTCGCCAACGCTCAGATGATGGTGCACATCCCTAATGAATATAAACAAATATGACCCCCTTGTTATGGATGGGTGCGCGCATCCTTCTCTGGCAGTTGTAGTTTGGCAGAAACTGCTGGGACGAAGGATTGTCACATTTTTAGTCTTATTATATTGATGAGAAGGCTAAATCAGGTGATCTAAACCACAAAATGATCACATAGATGGATAAAAAGCACCGGAGACGGTGGATGTCTGACTTTAGCGGGCTGCCCATCATATTTGAGTGAACACAGAGGAATTTATTAACCAAAATCATATTCAGTTACTTTTCAGTGATACAGAAGGATGCACCTAAGAAACAAAATACACACAACTTACACTGATTTGTAAAACTAGATGAGTCAATATGGTGACATGTGAGATCTCCATCTGATCTATAATGACTTGCAGTGGTGTACATTTTCAGTAGGCCTGATTAGGCACTCTCTCATAATGAATCTCATCTAGGATCTAACTGAATAAGCAGAGCAGGCGACGCCAAGCCCAGGTGCAGCAGAGCTAGACAGACGCTATTGTGCTCCTCTTTCCAAACCCATTCACGGTTATCCTTTTGGAGCTTTGGACTTTTGAGTCACACAAATGCGCCTGAAAAGCCTAAATCGTTCGACTGCCAACACCCTACCGAGGGTGAAGAGGTCAGATACGCGCACCGGCATTTCTTTTGCCAACCCTCGAGTTAATAACCTAACCCTAATCGCAGAGCAGTGCCGCAACTCGCAACCTTTTTAATCTGGCAACGCTCCAGCTACACAAGAGTGTGGACTGTGTTTCCACTGCTTGGGACTCGAACTTACGTCATGGTACAACCTAACTAGTAAGGAAAATTTGATGGCTATCATTAAATATCATGAACCCAATCAGGGGTGTAATGAGCTACAAAAACACAGTGTGGGTACTTAAGCACCATTTTCCCACTGAAAAGGGGCAAAAGGCCTACTTTAAAAATGAATAAGAGAACTTTTTACCCTAAAAAGAAAAGAAAAAGGATTTGCAGATCGCGCTGTGACTCTGCAACAAGACCTTTGTTTGTAACCTCACTCAAGAACCACAATCTGACCCAGCATTCGACCTCCGTTGCCTCATCTCTCTCTCTCTCTCTCTCTCACTTCATCAGTGGAGACACCAAAACTCAGACAGAGAGCGAGCGTGGAGCAGAGACAGAGGACAAAAAGAGGAAATAAGAAATTCAAATCCACTTTCTTGTCGTCACACTCCTCCTTCCTGTGCAGAGGAAACCGGATGACTCCGTTTTGGAGCATGTTCTGATAAATGACATCGATTTCTTATATAACGCCGCATCCTGTGGTTTACTATACCATAATAATATTACCCCCTTTTAACTTTTCAGTCCTTCGCCCTCGGGGGGGGGGAGAAATAAAACTGCCGTATGAGACAGAGCAGGGGCCAATATTTAGTTCTGCACATCCAACAATCAATCATTTCCACCAGTTTTAACATGTCCACAGCGGAACATGCTGGACCTTGTAGAGACGCAGGAGAGGAGAGACATAAATGATGAGCATCAGGCGTTATCCTGCGAGTGTGTGCGTCTGCACACTTTTCTGTGTGCGTATGAGCGCTTGCATGTGTATCTGATTTGTTTCCAGGAACACCTCGTCAGGGGCTTTGAGATGCAAGTCAGCACAAGAAGGAAAGTGTTTATTCGAGCACAGACGCATGTTGCGTCCAGGCACCCTGAATGACTCCCCCCCCCCCTCACAGTGGGAGATCCTGGGAGGAGCTAAGCAGCTACAGACATATAAACCTAAAGGCCCCAAAAATCAGACAAGATGTGACAAGCTCCTGAACTCGTGCCATTCAGAGCTTCGCCCTCTCTGTCTCACTCCTGCTTCCGTTCTCCCTCCAGCTTTTACAACCTCGGCGAATCCCTCACAACTGCAATCAGTCATGATACGGTCTTTAATTAATGCCACAGGAAAGGAGAGGTCTTAGCTGAAAGCTGAAAACAAGCCCCATATTTAGGGTTAAATAACACTTTGATAAAATTACACTTGCACACTCCATTTGGTCGTCCCCCCCCCCGCGCGCTTCTTCACTCTGTGACTCAACAGTAAGCTGCCAAACAATTTGTAGATTCCTTTAAAAGGCTGGTTTATCTAATTATAGAAAGGGACTACTTTCCACTTTACATTGAACTTTCTGTGATATGAAGTCATGCAGACAGTTTTGGGTTTTATTGTTCCAGGATTTGGGAAGTGACTTAAACTGAAATTGAAACAGTCAAACCTCCATTATCAGACTGCAAAGGGGCCTTTTCTTTTTTACAGTTAAAAAAGGTTCTGTGAATTAGTCACACAACCACAATATTGTATCTAGGAAGCAAGACTGAGGACCACAAACTAAACTTAATTTACCTCTTTTGGAGTAAGTTGTTGGCAAAGATATCTAACCTGGGTGGCAGCACTCCACCAAAAAAAAAACCCCCTCTGTCACTAAAATGACTTAATAACCACTCAGTGTAAATGGGGAAGGTGCATTTAAGCCAAATCTGTGACTATAAATAGGCTCTAACTTTGAAGTGACTCCCATTGTCTTTTTCTCTGAGTGAGCCGCTGGTGTGAAGAGAAATTGCAGGTATTTGAAGCTGCATGTGAAAAGGTGTGAAAGCTAACCTGGAAACGAGCTGTTTGCTGTAAACAGTCGCAGGCTCAGAGGTGGGATCTGTTTAAATATCTGTCTGCTGTTTGGGCACAGACAACTGCTTCCACAGCATCTTAGCGTCTCTTATTTTACAATCCCAATGGATTTCATCGGGCTGTTGAAAACAAACAACTTGGAAATATGAAATTTAGCTTTGCATAAAATGCAGCACGCACCACACTGCTTCAAAACCACACATGATGACTGTTGATGGGCTCGGATTATATGACATTTTTGTCTATCATGACAGCCACTGTGTCAGATTAGGCAATTACTGTGGCTTAAGAGACATGACCAACTGCACCCTGCTCCCTGATCAGTCTTGTATGGTGTGCATAATGTCATTAGGAAGGAGGTGCCAACTACCAATTTCCATGAAATGGTGACTAAAATATATTTGACAGTTGTGCACAGCTAAGAAATATTTTTTAAAAAGACTGAAACAAAGCCAGAACCACAGGACATGGTGAGGCCTCCCACATTTTGCTCATTATGATGCTCTGCTTTGTGCGGGTTAGACTAAGTTCATAGTAGCAGGAAGAGCTTGTTACACTTGGGAAAAAAGTAACTGACCTCTTCACAGGTTGAAGTGCCAAAGGTTTCTATTGGGCCAAAGGTAACGTGGGAAGGGGTAATAAATTAGCTACTCCATCCCAGCCTGACCTCTCCATCAACTGACATTTTTATGAAACCCTACTTTTATTTTTTGGCTTTGAGACCAAACTGAATTTTTAACCCAAGTTATTTTTAAGGTGTTTTAACTGTACAGCACTTTGATCACCCCCTGTTTTTAAATGCATTTATATATAAGTTGACTTGGACCCTTTGGCCAAAGGTTGGAGACCCCTGGGACCCTGAAACTTTATTAGTTTTAAGACATAAAAAGCACTCTGCTTGGAGCAGTAAGTTCTGCATGCCACCCCCCTCGCCTCACCCCTATACTGAAATATCAATGTAAAAAAAATCAAAGCATACCACATGAATCAATTTTAAACATATGAATACACAAATATTCTTCATTTCAGACATTTAACTGAAGCGCACAACACATCTCTGACTTTGATGAAAAGTATATAAAGTGTATGTGTACAACGTTTCACTCCAGTCATGTGAAAACTGCGTATCAGGGACCCCGCGTTTTGGGCGCGTGCAAGCTTTAAACTCTGATTTTAGAAGGGCACAATCAGCAGATAAATATAAAAACAACCTTCAACCACGTCTGCACATTTATTCTGCATAATAAAACATCCAAGTAACAGTAAGGAAACACACAGAGCAGAAAACGACCTTAAACAGCGTTTTTCAGGCTGGTGAGGCTCACAGTAGATCCTACACATCAAAATTCACACCCCATGATGCTCTGCTCATTATTTCTTGCAGCCTTCACGCACATTTGGACCCACCGTCCTGCCACCGCTGTGCTCCAGGTTACTACCAAAAAACACTCACAGTGACTCACTGCTTGTGTTGTTTTCCCCTCTTGACATACAGTATAATTACTCCATTACAGCTCACGTCACCAGTGCACTTATTAAGTCTGCTAGCTGACAGTCACCTCTGACTGGGCCTCATTTCATCGCTATGTGCCTTTGAGTGACACAAGCCAAACAGCCTGTTTGTTTGCATTGGCCCCCAACTTGCACGCATGCTACATGCCAACAAGGCCAAAATAGGGAATGCTCAAAGCTAATAATGCCCCATCTGTGTTCACTGTTTTTATGCTGAGCAGGTTATGAGCATGTGTGTTGCATCAGAAAAATCTAGACTCTGTATGGCAGTGAAACCAAACTGGTCAGGATTGTTATGAGGTATAATTATTCAAAGTTTGAAAGCAGTTCAGTAAAAGTGCAAAATGTTGTGGCACTAGCAGTAAACAAGGAAGCACATTTAAAGCAATCCCAGAATTTGTCTTGGAATTCTTAGTGTGGAGGATCAAATACAATGATGGTTTGTGTGTGTGTGTGCGTGTGTGTGTTTAAGACTTCAGTGGTTACAGCTCTGTCCAGACACACATTGCATCAACCCCTATGTCAAAGTCACATCACAGAAATTACAAATTAAGAGTCAGCCAAGTCTCACCTTCTGTGAGCCATGTCTCTTGGAGCTGGCTTAAATCCTGGAAGAGGTCTGAACAGAAAGGCAGAAAAACACAGAGTGAATATTCATCTACACACAGTAGCTGTGACACAGCCTGGGGTCGATAGACCATGATGTATACAACGTAAAGAGACCGGAGGACAAAACTTCCACTCTTTTACTTTACCTTCGGATTCCTGAGGGGGCAATTCTGTGTCCATGTATTTCCTTTTCGCTGCCATCAACAGTCTATTTAGGGGCCCATTTCCTTGCGACTTCTGCAAAAGCCATAGAGGTTAAGAGGGGAGCAGAAGTGAGAAATGGACTCCAACAGGGCATTTTCAGCATATTAGTGTCAAAGCAGTGAACAGCGTTTTACTATAGTCAGGAAAAATGACATGAAGTGATGCAAAAGCCACCACTTTGACACACTAAAACTAATGATGATGATAACAATAATGATGCCATGGATTATAAATGAGAGCCTACTGCAGTTGGTGAGCGTCAAGCTCCACTGAAAACAACTGATTTCCCAGTTGTGGAGGCAATCTTGGAAAAACAAACGTGCTGTTTGCGTCTGAGCGAGGTGACCATTTGGCACACATTGACACGTTCTCCAACCAAACTATCTCACATAAGAAACCCCGCTGACAAACACTATCAAACGCACCGCATTATATCCTTTACTTTATGGAGCTTTTTCATAGTTTTACGCCGCCTGACAAACAGTTTCCTATCGCGCACACGCACACGCAGCTGCTCCAGCCAAAACTCGTGCAGACGCGACGCGGAGAGAAATAAAACCCGGTAGCAGAAACATTAAAAAGGCGAACGAGCACCGAAGAGTTGATCCGCGGATACGTACATTTGCTAAAGTGTAAGGCACTTGCTGGTCCAAATATCCATCCATCTTATAATCCATCCGTTAACCGTTTGTGGTCATTTAGGCTGAGTTGAGTGAGATCCACGCAGCCTGCAGAGAGAGGAGGGAGCGCTGCTTGTGAATGGAGCTGCGTGGAGGCTGCATGCATAATGAGCTCCATTCACAAAAAATGCCGAGGGGAAGTGATGGCGAGTGATTACCCAGCGGGCTGCGGCCCTCTTTACAAATCTCCTTTTTTGTGTGTGTGTCTGTGCGTGTGTGACAGACAGCTCGACTGACTACAAGTTTCAGGTAAAGTTTTACAAAAACGAGCAGCCACTTAATTACTTTTATTTGCAGAAGGGCGCAGTTTTTGTTGGTTTCTGCGCCTAAAAAGTTGCGTTTTCTGGGTTGAAGATGCGTCAGATGGCTCAGAGAGCGCATATGTTCTGTGGTTTTGAGCCTCTTTTCTTGGGCTTTTTTTTTTTTTTTTTTTTTTGTGCCACGTCTGCCCAGATTGCCGGGCTCCACTGTCTTTAGGAAACTGCGAGGGGGAAACAGATGTTGCGTTTTTGTCGGGTGGCAGCAACTAAACCAACCCCGATCTGACCGACTCACGCTTTTCGATAAAGCTCACATCGAAGTGTGGGGACTCTTGAACGCCAGCTGTGCTGTCACTTCTGCAGCATACATGATTTGGGGGATAATATGGAGACGTGCTTTTCTGGCTCGCTCCAGAGAAACTCGTGATTGGTGGATTTCCTCTTCAAGAGCTCGAATTTCTTGCTTTTG
Source organism: Pterophyllum scalare (assembly GCA_024447675.2). Classification (NCBI taxonomy): domain Eukaryota; kingdom Metazoa; phylum Chordata; class Actinopteri; order Cichliformes; family Cichlidae; genus Pterophyllum; species Pterophyllum scalare. Next base: position 17,926 of record JAMQGT020010253.1, on the reverse strand, counting down.
TCCGGATGAATACACGGGCTTATGAATGAAGTCTCGGTCCCCTCTATGAGCCAATCACAGAGCTGGTAGCCTGGCTCCTAGCAACCGTGGGCAGAGCCTGAGCCTTAGCAGCCAATCCCCTCCCGGCAGACTGCGGGCTTTTATACTGGATTTTCCAGTTGTTTTTCATTCACAAAAAAGAGAGAGCGAGGGGGGGGGAAAGTCCATTCATAAAAACCTGCCCTGGCACGAAAGTCCTGACATGTTTTTCTTTTCTGCCCGGACAAACTCAAAGAACCTCATGTTGTTTACCTCATTTCATGTCTCTCTACCCGTCTACTTATAACAAGTCATCACAGCCAGACAGGAAAAAGTGGAACTAGCCCCACAGGAGATACATAGATCAAAATAAGCTTTTAAAAAAATGACGCAAATGAATTCAGGATTAAGGATTCTTGCATTTTTGTGGTTTTAACTCGACACCACATTATAACCACAGCATTTAAAGCTCTTCAAGGCTGAGAGAATGGGGAAGTACTCGCCACTTATTGAAACTATTTTGCCAAATTAAAGCCACAGAAACAGTCTGGAGAAAACGGAGAGAGGGCAGTCAAGAGACAGGAAATAAAGTCCTAAAGGGATTTGCGTTTTGATTCAGTGGTGAATGAGATTCAGAGATATAACAATAAGCATTATAAGAGCATCTGCGCCCTCCTCTTCCTCCTCTCTCTTCTGTTGATATTCAGTCTCCATAACAAGGGATACTGTACAGGTTATTTCCTGCTTAATGATATTTAGATGCACATTTAGATGTACACAACAGGCTATAAATATTACATCAGCTCTGCTCTGTGCAGCTACAGTCGCATTGAGCAGTTTTACTACACAGCAGGAACACAGACTCAAGGAAATTAGAAAACATTATGATAATTTGATTGAATTTAAGCCACTCAGTACTCTCCTATAAGCTAAGACGGCAGGTCCTAATTTAGGGTTTGGCACCCCTCAAAAGGCCAGAGGATGAATGTAAAGAAAGGGGAAATAATGGGGAAAAAAACAGTTAAACTATTTTCATTTTTTTTCTTTTTGTGTACGATATGGCATACCTTTACAACCTTTGTGTAATCTCAAACTGCATGACCAAGGGGATGCTGATATACTGCATCCATTATGGAATCGCCTATAAACAGCAGACGGCTTCAGGGACGTTTTATGTGCCGTTTTGATGCACCTTCGGCGTTGTGTGTATTTGGTACACTGGTGATCACTTAGCTTTTCACTTAGAATCAGGTTCAATAAAAATATGTTGCTTTAAGCAACAAAAGTAAAGAAAAACTAGCACATCGCTGTAGACTCCCATGTTAAAATGCCCAACTTCACAACATGCTTATGGCCTCATCTCTATAGTTTTCCTCTTCATGACGGTTATACAGGATTGATTTTTTTTTATGCATAACACACCAGTTAAAAAGACTTATAGTTATGAAATATTAAAGACGTGATTGCTTTGACAAGTGGGTGCTGACAGAGGCGGCTGCAGCTGTTAGCTGCCCGCTAGGCTTCATCTCAGTGAGTCTGAGTGGCTGAACTGCATGTTTAGACTATTTGTGCCTTTCAGGGCATGTTTCATGCAATCATCTGACAAATAATGTGGCTTGCTCTGCAACAAATTGTACTTAAAGACAGTCCAAGAAGTTGATGCTTCCACCTGAGTATTTGATTTGTATGTTACACAGCACTGATCAGCTGGTGTCTGTGACTGCTGAGGATTCATAGTTTATGGATGCAGCTGTGCTTTAGCTGATAGTTCAGCACTCCACCTTCCCATCAAGAAACAAAAGCACACAAACAAAAACACAGCCACTGCACCTCGAGAAGGCAGCAGCCCAAATGCTAAAAGTCAGAAACCCACTGTCTTTGTTTTTTATATTTGAAGGCTCAGAACCTCAGAAATTCTGACTTGTGCCAATTAGAACTCTAATATGCAAAACACTGAAGGTACACTTATCAAACAATAGTCGTGATATAAATAAGTCATTGTATTTGTGAGGTTGACAGGATAAAGGACCCAGAGGGCGATACTACAAATGAAATTCAACATAGCCTGGCTTTCTTTGCCTTAACTGGCTCAAGAAAACCTAAAACCCCAGTTGGAGATAACATGTATCACAGCTGTCTGCTTCAGGCTCTGCGCAGTCACATAAAAATGGGCGTTTCACAGGTCATATAACTCTTCTTCCACACAAAATGATCCCACTGAGTCCCGCCTACTCCAATCAGAGATGTTATCAGACGATTATGAAAAGATGCTGAATAAAAATCTGCAAAGAACATAAAAATATGACTCTAAAAATGCAACATTTTAAAAAATAAGGTGAGTCTGATGCTGCAGAAAAAAACATTGATCTTGGGACTTAGCACACAGAGAGGTCAAATAAACATTTTAGTTTCAGTCACTCATTTTATCCTCAGTGCTACTGTTTATGTCTAAGGTGACGCTGCGCATTAGAGCTCTGAAACTTTAAACTATATATTTAGATGCTGTTACTGTCTCATAGCCTAATAAACGAGATGTGGAAATCACTTTAGTGTGTTTGCAGATGGAGCAGGTGTAAGAGACCTAGCAGCACATTACAATCAAGTACAACAACATTTATGGATTGCATCTCTAAATTACAAATGCAAAACACAGTTTGTGGTTCAGTGGTTTTCATGGGGTTGGACCTAAGAATTTGCATCTATAAAAGGTATACCGAGAATCGCAGAGAATCTATAATGCACTGAAAATATGCTGTTAATAAAAGAATCCGTGAAAACGTGGTGCTTCCAGCTGATCAGAGGTCTGTGCTACGAAGCAGGATTTCGACTGATCCAGGTAACTTCAGGGTTAACTCTGGTTTTCTGCACTATGAAGGTGGTCCACTACCTGCCGGGGTAAATTGCCACGGTAACTTATGCTGTGAACCTAACCTGCAGGTTAGGGTCCAGGTTAGAGGTCAATAGGTATGAAATCACTGCCTACTGCCCAATCAGAAAACAGAAGAGCACTCGGATCTCTGCGGGGAGAGCAGGAGGGTTTTTCAGTAGCGTTTAAAGTCTTTGTGTTTCCCTGACGAGCATCAGTGAGAATCATAAAATGTTGATATACTTCATTCTAATCTGCTACTTTGTGTCTTTCACACTGCTGGAACTGCAGGTACAAGAACACCGAACATACACCAAGAATACCTGTTAAATTAATTTCACTTTGATCTGCACTAAATCTCAGGATTAATGATTCTCTGCAGTATTGTTTCTGCTGTATTTCTACAGTGTTGCATTTTACTGGTATTTTTTAAATGTTCTTTATAGATTTTAATCACCATTTAATAATGTCTCTGGAGTAGACAGCACTCATAGGGCTCATTTTCTGTGGAAGAAAAGTCACATCATCTGTGAAATTCCCCTTTTAGATCAGTTAGATCCAACACCACCCGACACTTTCATGTGAACATGCAGGAGAAACTCTGGCTTAATTTAGCTACAAATTACAAAAGGAAAAGGTGAAAATGCCATCCCATAATTCACAACAACAATCCATCTGACCATTTATGAAAACCATCAACAAAACTGACAAAGTGGCATCGTGTCAGTATCATTCGTGTCAGTTCACTTCAATAATAACCAGCATTCGATCAAGCACAAATCAGCGGCTCAACAAATGAGCAGACCTGAAGCACACAGAGTGATGTAGGTCTATTGACCAAAATAATACAGTGCTTCTCCCTGAAAACAGTGAGGCAGTTCAGATCAATGAGGGGCGGGTTAAACACAATCAAAAGTTTTTCATAAAAGGAAGAACATCTGACAGCATTTCCCCCCTCACTGCAAATAAATAAAACCACAACAGACGCGAGTCACGCTTTTTTCAGTGTTAGATTTAGTGTCATTTGCAGCACATTGCGTGCTGCACACATTAGCAAATCATGACTGCGTGATTCAGTTTAACAGTCTCCTCTCCATATGTTTCATTTTCTTTAAAATTCCAGCCTTTGCAATATAGGGATATTTTTGACAGGCAGTTCTCATTTATATGATCTCCAGAAAAGGAAGTCAAACTCAAAGTGAGACACAAGAAACTCTGACTGACAAAGTAAAACAGGAAATACTTGGAGGGCTAAACTGAACACACAGACAGGAAAACTCACTGAGGAAGGGACACTGTGGAGACTAAAACAGAAATACATGGAAAACACAAGAACAAAATCTAAAATAACAAAGTCCATAAACACTAAACACGCTGGAATAAATCCAAGAATCCAAACTCAGCCTAATTAATAATCAAAAACTTTGAATAGCAATGAAAACCAAACTGAAAACTCTTAAAAATGACAATAACCCACTGACTCTAACAGCATCTACATTTCAAGACATCTAAAATCTCTAAACTGCTCATGTCAGTATTAAAAGTTTGCTATCGTGCTAATCTAGCCCATCCAAGGGTCGTGGTAGAACCAAACAGGCTGGTGCAGTATGAGCTCCTTCTTCAATGATCTGTAGGAAAAAAGTAAGATTTAGTGCTGATGGTTGCACTGCACTGTGCTTTATTAAGGCACGACTCAGCATATTATGGTGCTGTTACCACAGAGTATTGGCAAATACCTGCAAAAATAAGTCACATGTGACAATCCACATGTGACTTGAAGGCATGTGAAAATCCCCCATTTTTCCATGTGAAAATGATCTTCGTGTTGGTAAATCATCTCTTTCTTCATGCAAAATGAACTTTTCAGATGTGGAAAACAACGATGTTATCCTCACATGGAAACCCCCTTTCTTTGGCTTACTGTTACTTTTCACCCACGAGTCAACATTTTGTACATCTAAAGTAGGAACTGTCACATGTGATTCCAGACAATGCACCATGGGAAAAAAAAAAGTTGACTTTGGAAATGTGGCACGTGCTCGGAAAGCACACATGTTTTTAATTTGACTTCCTCAAATTGGATAACAGAAGAAAACGGAGCAGAAACAGCTGTGTTAAGTACCCACACAGTGATACACCTACATTTAGTGCTTTGCTCATACAGTTCTGTTGTTACAGCTTATGCAAGATTTACAACTTCTATAGATCCTTTAAGATGAACTGAAGGAGTGAAGCACATGGGCAGTGGCCATAGATCAGCTCTCCTGTATTTCATTTACAGAACACACACACACACACACACACACACATGCATGCGCGCACACATGGTGGTGAAAAGCATTGTGAAATCTATTGTAATAGTCATCCACCCTTCAGTCTAATATAGCTTTGTCAGCAGGGAGATAAGTACTAACAGAGACAGCGGGGAGACATTTTAAGTTTAGTGCGGTGCTGCAGAGTGGACTCAAAGTGCTTATTGATCACAGCTGGCCATGCTTGATGGATGGATGAAATGTTATTATAGCTTCAGCTGTTGCAGCCACGGAGAGACAAAGAGTGAGGTGTGTTGAAATGGAGGAAGGTGGAGACAAATTTTCAGAAAGAGTGAGATGCTTTCAGTAGAGAAAAAAGAAACGGATGCAGAGTGAGAGGGAGAAGAGGGGCAGGAGGCGTCTGTGGGGGTGTGTGGAAGGCCCATCGACAGCACCTCTCTGTCTTTCCTCTCTCCTCCCCGCTACTCCTCCCTCGCTCCTGATAAGACTGATGGTGACTGATAAACATAAGATGATCTCTGATAAAACAAGGGCAACATCACAGGAGGATTTACTGGAATCATGATGCACAATCAAACCAATCACAACCACGCCACAGAGAGGTTTTCTCCAACTACTATGTGTGCATTCATGTATCATAATTGTGTTGGATTTTAAGCAAGTGGTTCATTACAAACACAGGAAATAATAAGGAAAAAGTGTGTGACGGTACAGGAGATCATTTCTTGGCACACTTTGGGCTCCTTAGTACCAACTGAGCATCATTTGTACGCTACAGCCTACCTGAGCATTGTTGCTGACCACGCCCACATCTTTATGACCACACTGTACCCATATCATAAGTGCCATGTCACAAAGATCAAATAATTTCAGACGGGTTTCTCGAGCATTCACATCATGGATGTACAGCCAACAAATATGAATTTAATATATCCTCTTTATATGTGGATTTACTTGCAACTTCATTTTCAGTTTATTTCTCAAAGCTACCAAGCAGTCGTCCACAGCAGCTGCAGCTTTACTGGCAGTGTAATAGATTCCTCGTAACAGCTATTGTTCTGCTCTGCTGGGCAGTGGTTGTTAAGGGGAATCCAAAACTAAAACACATGGGTTCAATCAATGCGTGCAAATCCTCCCTGCAAATAAACCCATGTTTATTTGTTCATTCTTTTCAGTGTATTCACTCACTTTAGTTAAAATACATTATGTCAGGGTCTTCTATCAGTTTGGGTTCAGGAGATAGACACCCTCTCTATGTTTAAGATCAGACTTTAAACTTTCCTTTTGGAGAAAGCTTAAGGCTGGATCAAATGACTCTTAACCATCCCTTAGACATCCTGCTGAGACCTCCCATGATGCACTGAGCATCTTTCCTCTACACTCCTCTTGTTCCCTCCCCATGTATTTCTGTAAGCCATGCCATTTCACCCTGCGTGCCTTCTCTCTCCCCCTGTGTGTGCTTTGTTCTGTGACCAGTTGCTGCAGGTGGCCATGCTCCCTAATGTAGATGTCTTCCTATTGAAAATGTGCTCTTCCTCCCCACTATCGCCAACTGCTTGCATGTGGTGGATCATTGAGTTTTTAATCTATAATGTTCACATGGCTGCTGGTGCCTTCCAATCCAGTAGCTTTGGGGATCCTTGAAGTTAACTATCCACTAGAAGGCTCCCCCATGAACTACGTATCTTCTTAGGAATTTCTGATTCTAGTGGCAACAGGGATGCTAAGGTGGAGCTGGAGGTTGGCACAGAAACAAATACATACATAACACAAAGGAGGATATTGTGATCCAAGCTGGATGCTTGTTGTCTTTCAGTGGTTTCATTCTGACAACAGAGTTGAAAAAGTAGGGTTTCAATCAGAAATGCAAAATTTAGTGGTTAGACTCTGATGAGAAGCAAGAGAATGCCAGAAGAAGTTAGGAGACAGTGATTGTACCCACTGTAGGCTAGACACTGGTGGTAGCAGAGCAGAGTAAGAGTTGTCTGGACAACCTGAATGACTTGGAGACGGGGAGGAGGAGGTTTGCATGACAGACAGACTGAACACACACTGACTCTGATGACTAGAGGCTCAGAAAACACACGCAGGTAAATTATTGGAACAGAGTATTCAGGTAAAAGTTTGAATGAGATGAACTCAACAGCGTGGGAAAGAGGAAGTAAAAAGAAAATGGAGCAGCAACAGTTACGTATATCACCAACAGGAAGGACGACAGGACAAGAGGGAACAGCTTTTCCTGAATTTTCGGTTTCTTTATTGTATCTCTGAAGTACCTCACTCATGTAAGCAGCAAAGGTAGCAAATTAATTGGTCCATTTCTCCATAGTGTCACTTATCCATGTAAACATGGATTTTTTTCAAATATGCCAACACTGCAGCAATGTTTGCTTTTGGCTAGACTAATCACCTCAACCTGACATTAGTCACTGGAGTGGGGAAAAAAAGAGGCCTTCTGAGAACTTTATCAGTTTTTGAAGATACACACAGAAGTGGTATTTAAATATTTAATCAGTGCTAAATGTTTAAATATTTACATAAATGTGACAGGCTGGTCTGAGTATTTTTCAACACAACCATCTTTAAGGTTTACAGAGAGTGGGCCAAAAGAAGAAAAGATAAAACAATCTAGTGAGCAGCAGTTCTCTGCGTGAAAATGCTTAGTTGATGTCAGAGGTCAGAGGAGAATGGCCACACTGCTTTGAGCTGACAGGAAGCAACAATAACTCGAAAAAACCACTGGTGACAACCAAGAGCATCTCTGAATGCGTAAAGCATCAAACCTTCAAATAGATGGACTACAGCAGCAGAAGACCACACCGAGCTCCACTCCTACAGCTAAAAACGGGAAACTGCCTGAACAGAAGATAAAACGCTGCCTGGTTGATGAGTCTCCATTTCTGCTGCTACATTTGGATGGTAGGGTCAGAATTTGGTGTAATCAACATAATCATGGATCCATTCTGCCTTGATTTAATGGTTCAGACTGGATATGCTGGTGTGTGAGGGATCATTTCTTGGCACACTTTGGGCTCCATGGTACCATCTGAGCATTGTTTAAACAGCACAGCCCACCTCAGCATTGTTGCTGACCATAACCATGTCTTTATGGCCACAATGTGTCCATCTGCTTCTAGCAGGATAACATGCCATGTCATGAAGCTCAAATCATCTCAAACAGGTTTCTTGAACATGACAGTGAGTTCCCTGAACTCTGCCAGAGTCAGCAGATCTCAATCCAACAGAGCACCTCGAGGGTGTGCTTGAACAAGAGAGTCAAATCATGGATGTGCAGCCAACAAGTCTGCAGAACCTGTGTGATGGTATCGTGTCAAATTGAACTAAAATCTTGAGGAACGTTTGTAACACCTTGTTGAATCTATACCACAGAGAATTAAGGCAGCTGTGAAGGAAAAACGTGATCCAACCTCGTACTAGCAAGGTGTACCTTAGAAAGAGTCTGGTGAGTGTATATTCTAATGTTCTGAACAGGTTAAACTTTCTTTAAAATGAATACTTTATGACTTGCCATGTGCATCAGTTGTCATCATGGACACTGGACATCACAGGACCATTAAAACAAACACTCCAAATCTGGAGGCCAACAGGGAGCTCGGTTTGTTTGGAATATGGAACGGCCCTGCAACGAAGAGCAGCCGCTCTCACATGCCAGGCCGACTGGAAAACCATTCATAATGCAAACATGAACAATTGTGTGTGTGTGTGTGTGTGTGTGTGTGTGTGTGTGTGTGTGTGTGTGTGTGTGTGTGTGTGTGTGTGTTGTACATGCCCTAGTAACTTGCTGGTTACAGGGGCATGCAAAACACCTTTTCCAGTTTTTTCCCCCCAATGTGCATAAATATAATATCAACTCCACCTCAATTCCCAAATATCTCACATCCTTACTATGCTGTGTTGCCAAATCTGGACCCCCCAGGGCTGCCTTGTGTCCTGCCTGTGCAAAACCAAAGGTGCCTGATTTACATCCAGGAGACAATTTCCTTTGCAAACAATACATACCTGAAAATAACTCTAGACAAAATAGAGCCAGCTATGTTTGCTGCATGATTTTACAGGACACTTCCTCCAAAGGTCATGTGGGATTATTTGAACTTGCAACCTTCCTGAAAAGATCCTATTGTTTAGGGCGTTAAGTACTCTATATCATGTTGCTGTGCCTTGATAAACTAAACAGTGATCATGTTGTATTTCAACCTGTACGTACAAGAAAGCTGAAAGCTGATTTGTGACTCACTTCAGTCGATGTGATTGGGTCTTAGCTTGGAAGCTGGTTCCAGGATTTTGATTTACTCCTTTTGGCAACGTGCAGAGGATTGTCACTGCCTGCCGGGTTTTAGACCACAGAGACATACCAAGTGATTTCCCACCCGTGCACCACCCTGTGGAATTCCTGGCAGTGATGTGCATTCAACACCAAAGACAGGCTTCACTTGCCTCAGCTGCAGCAGATGAGCTTCAGTGGAGGTGTGTCTGTGGAAAGAAAGAGGTTAAAAGAGGTTGTGTGCTTATGAGGAAGTGTCTGTTTCATGTTTAATGCATAGGGCCATGTATGTGCACTCCCCCTCCTCCTTGGCCCAGTGCTGTAAAATCCACCCAAGATCCTTCCCTTCATTCCCCCCAGGACGGTGCACCGTTGCTGGGATGCCTGCCTGTGTATAGCCATAGTCAGGAAATGTCACTGTTGGCATCTGACGAAGGCTAGTGCGCCAACCCAAGCGTGCCTCCTAGCCACCTGCGGCCCAACCTCCTCTGCTGCAGACACTGGCTCGCTTGTTTGTTCACCGACCATTCCCTGCCATTCCCCTCCAAAGTCAGCCTGTCTGGCCTGCCCTGAGCTTGTGAAAGATCAATCAGGTGAGCACAATAGCATTTATAGGGGTGTTTTTGACTGGTGGCCCTGTAAGTGGCTGCCATGCAGCTGCGCTGACCCAGCTGAGCTGCCAGGAACACAAACACAAAGCTGACTCTAAAGTCTCCCCCACAGAGACAGTCCCACTCACACACAGACACATACATACAGACTGGAAAGTACCCATTTTAATGGTTTGAAATGGAGAAAGTATATCATAAATGTAATCTATCCTGGATTTATTTATTTGATTTCCTCTATTTTATAGTTTCTGTAGATAATAATATATCTTCTTCCACTTATTGATTCAGGCTTGCAGGAGTCTGTCCCAGCTATCACAGGGCAAGTGGCAGGGTGCTCTATGGCAGGCTGCAGGGCTAACACCCAGAGACAGACAACCATGCGCTCTCACATTCACACCTACTGCCACTTAACCTAACACCATGTATGTCTTTCGACGGTGGGAGGAAGCTGGAGTACCCAAAGAGAACCCACGCAGACACGGGGAAAAACTCCCTGCAGAAAGGCTCCAGACTGGATTTGAACCCAGGACATTCTTGCTATGAGGTGACAGTGCCATATAATAGTATTCCCTTTAAAATGATCTAAAATGACTTTTTTGCAAAACAGTACTTAAACAGCTAGGTGCTATCATGCCAGGCCTAAATCTTTTCAACTTTCCCCATGTCGTTCTATGGAGATATGAAAGGGCTCAGAGCTAAAGGTCTAGCACTTAATTTATGCTTAATTTAGGTGTGGCTGTAGCTCGGGAGGTAGAGCAGGTCATCTACTCATTGGGAGGTGGTGGTTTTATCCATGGCTGGCCCAGTCTGCATGTCAAAGCATCCCTGGACAAGATGCTGAAGCCCAAGTTTCTGTCTGATGCTGACAGCCAACTGAGAGGTGTTTTTGACCAAAGCAGATATGCTCCCATGCAGTCCTCCAAAATCCCAACTGCACATTGCTCAGCATGGATGATGCTGTGCATGTCGTTTGTACAAAGAAAGTAAGGCCGATTAAACTAATGTGGTGTTTTTGGAGTATTTTCAGGAGCAGGATGATGGCTGCAGGACTGAGTCTACAGAGTATTTCTTTATATCATGGCAAAAAAAACAAAAAACAAAACATAGAATATCACAACTCATTATTCTTAAAAAAAAGGAAATATTTTTACTTATTTTTCACAACATGGAACACTTTCTGTTGCATCCAATCATTTATGGACTGTTAAAGAACGTGTATTTATCCATGGTTGACATACTGACACCATAAAACTGGGCTTCTATTACTAGCCAGAGCTGCATCATAGAGACCAAAGTCTGTTGTGGGAGACATTGTTTTGTTCTAAAAACAGGATAGCTTTGAGAAGACACAGAAGCGCCTTGTTATGTCTCTTTCTGTGTCTCTCTCACTGCTCGCATTGGGCTGGTTTTGGGTAAACCCTTCTATTGTTGCCACCGGCCCCCTCGTCACCCACATTTCCATTTATATCCCATTTTCCACTTCATTTCCATGCTAATTTCAGGGGACAAAAAATCCCATGTTATGTCATTTATAGGGCTGCAGCTGGTTTATCTATCCATACAAGGGGAAAACCAGTGGGGCTGGCCTCAGGGCACGGCCTCCGCTCCATCAAAACCTCCTCTGTTAAATCAAAGGCAGGACATGTAGATGGTAGGACTGTTTGGTACACCGATGATAAAGATGTCTATTATGTGACGCCTGGCATTGAGAACCAAAGAACAAAAACAGATTAATAACAAGTTATTTTAGCTTTCCTGAGCTGTGCGCCACATTTTCTGCTGGGGTTTCATGGTTTTGCAATCTTATATTGTACTGTTTTCACAAGGGGGCCTGTCTAATTTTCTTGGATTCCTGCTTGTAATGACTCTCAATCCTTGTTAACTCTGTGGTGTAAACAATGCCTCCAGATCTTTCCACCAAAACAACACACAAGCCTGTTTGGAGGCCTGAACAAGTGGGCGGTTGTGTTTAGTTTGGGTTTATCCGGTACTAGGAGACCTGATAACGCAGCTTGACCGCACATGTCCCACCATGGGTGATGGTTAATTTTATAGGATGTGAGGGTTGGAGAAAAACGATATAGTTTCTATCTGATTCTGCATTCTCTGTTGTCTGCAAAAAATTTTCCTCTCTTTTAGAAATAACAACAACAACAAAAAAGGTCTAAACCCACCGTCCCAACTCTGAGGATGTAATGCTCACCAACTGTGGATGGATGAAAGTTGAGGGTCATAGTTCATGTTTGATCCTTGGCAGCTGAGCTGAAGTAACTTGGTATACTTTAAAAATGATCTTCAAATAATTTGATCCAAATAAAACATCAGAGGATTAACAATGTCATTGGGATTCATTGGGTTACCATGAGTTGTACAACATCCAGTTCTACCTGGTGCCTTTTGAGAACCCAATGATATGTCACATTAGCAAGGAAAGGTTGGGTTAACTTGCTGGTGCCAAGAAGCAAGGAACAGCATAATGCACCTCATAGTAGAGTTAGTAAAGTACTCAGCAACTGTCATTCAACATTTCAGCCTGTGTCCTGTCAACAAAATGACTTTTTAATATCTAAGCACGGATGTTTAACACGGAGCTGCCAGGCAGGAAGGGAAGAGGAAGACCATGGAGAAGATTTGTGGATCTAGTAAAGGAGGACATGCAGCAGGCTGGTGTGACACACTATGCTTTGTGAGATAGAGGCAGGTCATCTGCTGTGGCAACATCCAAGAGAAGAAGATTTTAAGTATATGGGATGATTTTATCAGATTAGGAATAAATTAATATATTATTCTACTAATTTTGGTTTCAACTACTAAATTTCTGCTATTGTGAGATCTCTAGTTTCATAATTGTGCTAAGCTTAAAAATCAGGTAACCACTGAAGTCATTAGGATTCACTGGATAGGAGCAATAAATGTCCATATGATGGACAACAGCCAATGTTCATACATGCACTGTAGCCCTGAAGTTTCTAGACATTTTCCAACAGAGGTGCATGTAAGTATGCCAACACTCACAGCCGTTGGATCAGGCAGTAAATGGGTCTTTAACCAGCCACCTCCCAAATTCAGAGTTTGTGTGAAGTCCAGTTGTGCTCATGTGTCCTGTGTGCTACATTCAAGAAACAGCAACTTCCCGACCTGAATGTCCCAACAATTTCTGGAGTTCGTATGATGGTCCAATCCTTTCTGTCAAAAGTAGAAATGTCAGCTGTTTAGATGCAGCTTGGTCATTGGGATTTATTATCTGGATACCATGACTGTCTGTGTAAATTTTCATGGCAGTCTATCCAGTAGTAGATGAGATATTTCACTCTGGCTGACCCACTAACTGAGGGGATGCAGGGTTGCCTGGAAAAAGCCATTTTGGAGCTGGAATCTTCATTTGCAACCTTTTCATAAAGTCTCTAGCTCACATGTTGCTTTTATTTTCAAGCATTGTCAACTAAAATACCACCACACATTAAACAGTTATGAAGATGACAGATGCAACTACAGTGAAAAAGTAAATCATACGAGCCATCCCTATCATCACTGCACAGATGCCCCGCTTCAAATGCACAATCACACACACCCTGCAAACAACTGTCACGGGAAATCAAAAGATACAAGGTGACCTTTTGCGCCTGCAGCTAATGCTCCGCGTGCATGAAATACCTGGCACTCCACACCGTCTTTGAAGTTCTCCACCAGACTATGTTAAACTGGCACCCATGCCATCCTGTGCCATCTGGGCCATCACCAGGGCAGGAATGTGACTGATGGGTGGAGGAGTATGCACTGTATATAAGACTGATTGTCCCAGACCAGTGAGGATATGGTGTGTGTCACTATTGCAGTGTTAGATCTAAACTAAATCAGACATTTGCGCTCTCAAATTCATGACACTGGCCGAGTTCACGCCGGGACAGCCTTGAGATGTCTGAGACTTGATGGGAGGGGCTGTACTAATGTTGGCTTTGGGACTTTGACCTGAAACTGAGAATGTGCTTAGCCAGTGTAACCAATAAACATATACTGTTTACTTATTGGGTTTCCTGATACAACAAATTCCAAGAGAAGCAAAACAGTTTGTCCCTAGAAATAAGTGTGCTACTTATAAACAGTGTCTCCAAAAATACGGCTCCATGTGACATTATGCCCACATTACATATGCAACTTTCATCAGGGTTTGCCATTTATCAGCACATATAAACATGTGATCTCAGGTGGACTGCTGTGATCCAAGGACAACAGATTAGACTCATTGACAGGTTAGTAATAATAATAATTATTATTATGATGACATAATTATTTGAAGATATTTGGAAACTAAAGCAAAAGTAAATAGAGAAATTTTTGGTAGGTTAAAAACTCCTCCAGTTTTTATCTGTTTTTTTTGTTCCTACTCTCTGAGATGATCTGTGAGTGTTTCTGCAATGACATTTAAGCATGTTTACGCTTTAAAAGAGGGAAGAATGCAGCGTTTTAAAGGTACACACCTGATTTTCAGCCAGGACACTGATGTTTGGTGCTTAGTTAGGATTAGAAAAGATGGTTTGGATTGAAGTACAATCTCAGCCCATCAGCTCTTCGGGTTCCGCCCCGTCAGACAGGGACATCAGCTGCACACATTTTATATGAACCTATTCAACTACTGCTAATAGACCCACAAGATTATTTTAGTTAACCAAAATAAAATAAATGCTAAAAAAAAAAAAAAAGGAAGAAAAATGCTACTGCTCTCATAAAATTAAACCAAACCAGAGGAGAAAGCCACAGGTTTACAAACCGATCCACCGATTTGGAGCAGAGTTAATGTCTTTAGATTTAGGCTTTGTGGTTACATTTGGTTACATTTGTCAACGCAACCAGCATTTGGAGGATATGTTTGAGATTTTAAAATTGAAGGGAAATAAGCAAAAATATTCTGGAAACTAACTGAATTCAAAACAGAAATCTAGAGATCTAAATAAGAATAACTTCAAACTATAATACCTCTGGTTAACAACAATGACCTGATTAGCTCAGAGTTCTTGTTTGAAGATAGCTTAGCTGTGTGTACACAGTATTCTTACTCAGTGATTGCAGATCCACTCACTTTCAGTTCCACCTCTAAATAAAGTGGTTTATTATATTTCAACTGTTGGCTTCTTTACAGCTTCTCTCATCATCTGCCTCGCTGGACTCTTTTTTTTTTTTTTGCGCATTCTTGATGCATTCCCAACTCACTCTGTTTACATGAGCGACGGAGGCTGAAAATGAGACCCAACATGTAACAAATTTAAGAAACTTGCTTACTTGGGATGTTAGAAAATCGGAACCAGATTTTGATCAGTTTCGTGTAACATGCCACCTTATTTTCATTCTTCCTCGGCCCCGTGTTTGCGGGGTATAGTGCCATAGACACAATAAAAACAATACTCTCCTGAGAAAACTCGGTCTGTGTTGAACTGACCACTCCCTTCTCGTGTCATTATTTATTTGTTCTGCTCAGGTAAAGCTGCACTGATGTCAGCCCTTCCTCAGTCTAACATCAGGCAATGAAGTCAGTGGTGTTTGAAGGAGTGAGATCATCTTTCCATTGACTGCAGAGTGGGGCAATGTAAGGGACACCTCTTGTGGCAATCAGGGAGATGTTGCTCGTCTGGCTGTTTGTCTCTCTATCGACCTGCCTGTCTACCTGCTTTCATACTTACCTGCCTGTCTGCCTGAAAGTAGCTCCTTTTTCATTTCATTCCAAAGACATGATGAACACATCTGAGGCGGGATATGGTTTCAGTTTCTCTTTTCTCTTTGTTTAGTGGTCTTTATGGGCGTATCGTCCAAACTGTGGACCTTAAAGTACCTAATGCCTGAGGTAATTAAATGCAAATGAAAGTACATACAGTATCACATGTTGTATGGCTGATCTAACAAAGAGAACCTACAGGGATACAGAAAAAATGTGATACAAAAGAAACACAAAAACAAAAAAAGGAACATGATTTTAAGATTCATTTTAAAAAATTGTTTAACCTAAAAACAGTTTCTGAATATTTTAGAAGTTGTACTCATCAGCTCACTCTTGAAATTGTGAACATGAATATGTTAAGCTGGATATATTGTACTGCATCAAATCAGCTTGTGTGTCTGCATCGCTCTGCCATCACAAGTGAAACTGAGCCGACACTCGGAGCTAATAAATATTGAACGACAGCTATTCTGCTTTTACTGAAGTGCATGAAAAAGTGAAGACTTCAGAACCAACTGAGTCTGTAACTGCCTTTTCATAGGATCTATGAAAATGAGAAAATTGGCATTTTTGGGATGGTACATGTACTTTTAATCAGGCTAAAGAATGGTAACAGTGCATACCTGTAAAAATACAGTCTTTTAAAAAACATTTCTATTTGGGAACATAAATGTTTACCACTAAAACTTTACTCATGCCGAGGGAAGTTAAACACTTATGGACTTTATGCAAACCACTGATTTATGAACTATAATTTAATATAATATCAACTCCACCCACATTGAGGTGCTATGCAATTGTAATGGAAACAAAACAAAACCGTGTTGAGTCGAGTTGCACTGAGTAGTTAGTGGAAACGCAGCAGTAGTATTCTCAATGTAGCATTCTAGATCAGCTGAAGACTTTTCAGGGAGCTTTTAGACTGACCTGATAATAATGATTTACAGTAGTCCAGCCTTGAAGTATTAAATACATGAATTAACTTTTCAGAATCACTCTGAGAGAGGATGCTTCTAATTTTAGAGATACTGTGCAAATGCAAAAAAGCAGTCTTAAATATTTGTTTAATATGTGCATTGAAGGACATATCCTGCTCAAAAATGACTCCAAGATTTCTCAGGCCAAGGTAATGTCATTCAAAGTAAGTATCTGGTATATATATGAATAAAGCTGGGTATCATCTGCATAACAATGCAAATGTATGCAGTGTTTTCTAACAATATTACCTAGGCAAAGCATGTATGATGTAAAAAGTATTGGTCCCAGCACAGAACCCTGTGGAACTCCATGACTAACTTTTGTGTGTAAAGAAGACTCCCAATTTACATGAATTGGAATCTATCAGATAGATGTGATTCAAACTAATGCAGCGCAATGAGAAACTGCAGAGAGGCATGTAAAACTCCAACTCGGCTTCCTGGTCCCGACTCTGATTTGCAACATTTGGGATGCTTAATAAAAGTCAGTCAGGTTTCTAGAATGGAGAACTGATCCATATAAAGTGGGATGGATGCCATCTCTCCTAATTAGACCAGGTTTACCCCAGAAAGTTTCCCAATTATCTATAAAGCCCATGTTGTTTTCTGGATACCACTCAGACAGCCACCAATTTTAAGAAGAACATGCAGCTGAACACATCGCTACTGGTCTGAATGGAGAGGGTCCCAAAGAAAACTACAGAGTCCGACATCGCTTTAGCTAAACAACACACGACTCTGTATTAATTTTAGTGGCATCACATTTCCTTGTTTACATTTGTTTTGCCAAAGAAAAAAATGGGTGTGTTACTGGTCATGCAGCTAACGAGATGGCAAAGATGGGTGTTGCTTAAAGCAGAGTGTCTCAGAGTTCTTTGATTATTTTTTTAAAGCTAAACGAACATATACTCAAATTACTTTTAGTTTCCCAACTTCGGTAACACTACAATGTAACAGTTTTTTTTTAAAGGTGATAATCCAGTGACATAACAAGTTACTTTTGAAAGGAAACTGAAGATGTGTACAGGACATGTATGGTTATTGACATACTCTAATAGGCACAGTCTGTTGGTACATTTACAGTACACCTCTGAGAGCACACTGCAGCTCACAAAATGAAACAAAACCCTTACAGTGATGTACACACACACACACACACACACACACACACACACACACACACAAATGC
>JAMQGT020010251.1:0-59397 GCA_024447675.2 Pterophyllum scalare | reverse complement strand
AGATCTTAGCCACCAAGATTTTTTTTGGGGGGGGGAGGTGGTGGTGGGATTGGGGGGGGTAGATTTGTATTTAGTGAGTGATGTAGGAGCTGTGATAATGAGAGGCCAAGGAGAGCAAGTGTTACCTCATTATTGTAATGAAAAAGATATCCCACCATTACATCAGTTGGAAAAAGTGGCAATTAAAGTGCCCAACGAGGTTCCTTGAGGCAAGAAGAAGACGAAAACGGCTCTCTAAAGCCCATCTGTTCTGGATAATATGCGCCATGTAAGAGAAAGGCCTAATCCTCTTTATTCAAGTCTGCTGCCCTTTTTCTCCAGCAGTCACTGTGTTTCCTCATCTTCGCCCCAAAAGTCCGTTTGGCCTCACAAGCAAATTCACGGCCTAAATAATAATAATATTATAATCTGGTTCCATCCGGACAGTTTTAGGAGACTTATATTTAGGAGATTTATATTTATAAAATATTCTTAAATGTGCCACAAACATTTCCAACCAATTTAAAGCATAATAATAAATCCATAACAAACAAATAAAATAGAAATAAATAAATGCGGAACACACTCGCAGTATCGCAGCCAGCCTCGGGCTGCAGTGCGCTTTAAACTGGAGCAACTGCTAAATAAAAATCCTGAAACGTGATGAAAGCAACGCCAGAAATTAGCAGGTAGTGTAAGATGGTAGGAGGATATTAATGCAGGCTGCTGTATGGCTCATCTTATTATTAATGAATTGGAAACAGCCCCCACCCCTCCCACCCGCAGAGTGCAATAAATAAATAATGCTGTAGAAGTCATGCATATGAACAACATGCGTCGGCACTGCACCGCGGTAATAGGCAGAAGCTGCAGGTCAATATGCTGGGCTAATATTTTGCAGCAGTGCTGATACAGGCCACACTTGTTTTTGCAGTCATTGCTCACAAGGCCGAGCGGGGGGGGGGGCGTTCTCCTCCATCAGCCTGACGCGGCTTCACCACAGAAAGCCGGGTTCTGGTGAAAGTGGATGCTGTGTTTGCAGGAATTATCTGCGAGTCAATCAGCATCCCGGCCTCGTCTCAGGAATGTGATTAAAATGGGAACACGCGTTTAGTCGGCCTAACAGGTCCTAACGCGCTGCTGTCCACTCTGAATATGAGGGGGGGGGGTGAGAGGATGGCTCCAACATTAACAGCTGTACTGAAGCCTCCGCTGGCACAGTGACAATGCTGACCTGTGTGCGTGTTTCTTAGAAGACAGGAATATAATAACCCGGGAGTGGGATTTAAATGCGGGACTGTGGGCCGCTTGTCTGAAATGCGACGAGACTGAAATGATGAGAAATAAAAGAAGAAAAACATCCGCGTTTCTTTGTAAATGTGTTAGAAATAAAGGAGAAGCTGTGGCTGCTGGAGGTTTGCACGCACCGCAGCAGCAAAGGTCACTTTGGCCCAGATAAGTAACCCAAACAAACGGGCCCCGAGGCGTTAATTCACACCGAGCGCCCCCTCGCCTTATTCTCCAGAGGCCCCGCTTAGATGAAGCTAAATAAAATCAAAGTATTTTGTTAACATTTCATTTCAGCCCATCTTCACTTTGGCTCCTGCTGCAGCTTTCAGGGAACGACAGAAAAACACGGCTCCCCACCGCAGCAACGAGCGGAGATTGTTGTTAGTCGGCTCAGAACACCGCGGATGATTTAAGACTGATGCCAAACTTCTAATGAGGTCACCGGACGTCGTTTCCCCACAAACCTGCAGAAATCAGCTCACTAACCGCTGCTGCTTATTGACAACGAGTTTTTCTTCTCGCTGATCCCGCCGCACTGACCGTTCACGCTGAGAAATTCAGGCTCATTGTCTGCTGCTCTCCCAGGGAACAGCTGCTAAGCCAAGGCCACATTCCCAGTATTCCCAACTCATCAAAACCATTCATCCCACCACCAATCAGCTGCTGCGCATCCATATGCATATGTGCTGGTAAACATAAATATAAAGGGGTGGAAACTGACCTCCAGTCGGTGATCACCGGTTCTGTGTTTTCCAATTTAAAGACCATATGTTCCTGTAACAAATTATTTACCGTTAAATTATGTCCGCGGAAAAAGGATTCAATTCTGCTGCCGAGCCACCGCAGTGCTGCCGGCACGGGCAGATATTAATGTGTGCACTGGAATAAAAGCTGCAAACCTTTTTATATGATGTGGGAACGAAATGTAACTGCTGCGAGTCCGGCATCTGTTGCTCTTTTAAATGCGCTTTAGAAATTAATTTCACTCGGGTTAAAAAAATTATTTGGACTCAGGTTTCAATTAAAGCTTCTACAATTCAATTAGTATCATTACTTCTTTATTCATTCAGTTCTTCTCCATCTAATAAACTTTATAAGTTTATTTGCTAATGTAAGTGTATTTGTACAAAAGACAAACAAACAATCAGACATGAGCAGTCCCCGCGGCGTGTCTGGGCCCGGACAGGAAGTCTTTAGGACCGGGTTCGGCTGTTCGGGCCCATGTTAAATACCTCCTTTACTTCTGTAAATGTCTTTAAATGTGTCTTTTTGGGTGGAGAGAAAAAGTCCTGCAATGTGGTTCCGAAGCAGTTACTCACATCACGTGTTCAACCAGCTTTCTGGTCATCGTCTTAATTTGGCGTTTTACCGCGGGTGCGGCGTGCCGGGCATGGGGTTAGACATGGGGTTTAGTGCCGGCTGTCCCCCGGGCCCAAGGCCGTGAATGAGCACCCTCGGGACAAGAGGCCTCTGGAGGCTGGGGTGCGGCGAGGAAGGAGTCCGGTACATACTGCTGTACATGGCTGCGGCCGCCGCGGCCGCCGTCGTGCTATCCACGGTGCCCAGCAGACTCGGGTGGTAGAAATAGGGCGACGGGAACATTCTCTGTAAGGCCGAGTAGTTTCCTGCTTCCGCCAGCAGCTCTAATCCGACCGCCGTTTGCCTCTTCCACTTCGTCCTGGAAACCAGATCAAAATACAGCAGATGAATTATTTAATCACTCGCTGATTCCCCGAACGCGCCTTTAATTGGTATGCAGAGGCCTAATTATTGCGGGCACGAATATATGGTTATGGTTTAATTAGGCAAAAAAAAAAAAAAAAAAAAGAAGCTTCAATCCAGCCACGCTAAATATACTACAAAATAAAATACACGCAGCTTCTTTCATAAAGTGTTCAAATAAAGTTTTATTTTGAAGGCTAAAATGTAAAAAGACATTTTTAGAAGCGCATGTTGAATATTTACCGTGTAGGAAAATATATCAGGACACTATAATTAAACAAACGCACCAACTCATTAACGCTGACATCGTTTATGCCACAAGACTTCGAGAAGCTAAAAACTGGATACAAAGCAGGGAAATTATATATTTTCATAACATCTATAACTTAGCATCTTATTATAAATGTCAGCCTCACACGTGTCTGCAATTATTCAGAAAATCAAACTGAGCGGGGTTTGTGTCGTTTCCACAAATAAAAATGAAACATAATCAAAACCAGCATTTTTTCCAGAGCAACAATAAAAATAATTTTTTGTGCTTTAACTTATTTTGTCCGTGCACGGGGATTAGAAAGATCAAATCTAAGTGCAATATTAGTGCAGATCTTTACAGCTGGAATTTAAGTAGCTTCAAAGCAACTTCTTGAAAAACAAGTGTGAATAAATGTGGCGGATTTATTTTTAACAGAGCAGGGAACTCTCATCTTTAAGCCCAGCCTCGGCCTGCGAACAGCGCCATGAATCAATCTGGTTATTGTGTCTGAGTGAAAACGGTGCTCGCCTACCGTCTGTTTTGGTACCAGGTCTTCACTTGTGTATCTGTCAGATTGAGAGCCGCGGCCAGGTCCATGCGGTCCTGCACGCTGAGGTATTTCTGTCGCTCAAAGCTCCTCTCAAGCTGGTTGAGCTGGTGGTCGGTGAAGGCTGTCCGTGCTTTGCGAGGTTTTTTCGTGCGCACCGGTGGACTGTCTCTACTACTGGAGATTTCTCGATCACCCTCTTCTTTGGCTCCTACAGGCGCAGAGCAGCGGATTCATTGTGGTTAACCAGAAAAGGCCAGCTGGAAACTTTCTTCACACATCAACATTTTTTTTCCTTCGTTTTCTTTTTAATTTCGTTTTCCTCTCAAATAAAAACCTGGCAGAGGCGCGCCACCAGCCCCACTCAAACTTTGACCAACTTGTAGAAATACTTCCTGCCGCCACATGTGAGGCAGAACAAGAGCAATAAGAGAAACGAGTGTATTTGTTATCTGAAGTTTTCGTCTATCAGAAAACGAGAAATCAATATATCAATCCATCTCTATTTGTAGTTGTGTTTCAGTGCGCCATAATCCCCCCTCCAGGAAGAACAATAATCTCTCTAATTGACCCACTAGGGAGGCCCCGCGCACGGGAAGAATCACCAGGCTTACATCTGTTTTCACATCTATTAGTCTAATAAAGCAAGCTGGTCCTAGGACAAAATTATTATTATCATTATTATTATTATTATCATTATCATTATTATTATTATCATTATTATTATTATTATTCAGTCCCTGGCTGCTCATTAAACTCAGCTGCACTGAACATATGATCTGATGTTTCTGTGTCAGATAGAGATGCTGAGCTCTCACCTTTGCATTTCATTTCCAGCTGAATCTCGTCTCTTTTGTCCAACTTGCTTCTGTTCTCGTCTTCTTCCAGCTTGGGCCTGAAGCCGTCCGGAGCCGTGGCACTTTCTGGTTTGGGCGTGTGATGGGGTGAGGATACGCTGGTGCTGTAAGGTGCGCAGGCAGCCAGGGGTTTGCTGTCGCCTAAAATGTCTTTGATTAAAAACGAGGAGGTGGCAGTCCTCGGGGCGCAGCCGGCCCCAGCGAGCGGCGGCTGCTGCTGCTGAGGCGACAGCGGCAAACTCTGCGGCTGGTTGTGGTGATGGTGGTGATGCTGAAGGCTGTCCTGGACCAGGTGCGGGTCGGAGGCGTGCTCCATGGTGACCGAGATGGGGGACGAGGGAGCCGTTCCCACAGTGTCTATCTCCGAGCATGGCGACGGGGTGGCCTGGCTCCTGAAATCCGCTGTCCTGCTGTCGAGCCGAAAATCTCCGTTCATTAGCACAGGGTTACCAGAGTTAGACGCGCTGGATAAAATAGTGTCTATCCCAAAACTCGACCCGCTGGATCCTTCCATATTAAGAAAGGACGGATGAAGTCTTCATAACAACAGTGAGATGCTTCTCCTCCGGCGCAAATCACAGGAAAGTCAGCGAAATGAACTGTGAGTGAGAAAAAGAATAAAAATAGCTGAGAAATAAACCCAGGAGAGAAGCCAAATCCACGTTTACAGGCGGCTCACACAGCCTATGGTCCAAAGAGTTACATTCAGGGAAAATGCGGAAAAGCAAAGTGTGGGTCTGCGTAGTCCACGTCCCTTTTTGTGTTTGGATATTGAACTTTGTGTTAAAAGTTGAGGCGTATAGAGAGATATACATAGGGCTGACTCCTCGACATCAGGCTCCCCCTTTTTGCTGCTAATCGCTTCAGTGTTGCTCTACAATGACTTCCTATACTGACGTCACGGCCCACGGCAAGGGGGAATTAATATTTTCTCCTTTATAATAAACACTCGACGCCTTTTTCTCTCCCCCACTCCGCACCCACCTTCCTGCGCTCCCATTGGCTTGAATCCTGACCGGCTCCGGCACCTCACCAATCAGCGAGTTGTTTCTTTATCTCGGTAGTTCAATCCAACCACTGCACTGAGTTTAGTGCAGCTCTTTAAAAAAAAAAAAAAAAGGAGGAAAAACACAGGCGTGAGCTTTAAGGCCAAGCTGGGAACATTTTAGATTAAATCCTGGCTGCGAAGAAAAAGCTACAGATGTGGGAATTTAAAGGAAAAAGACAAATTTAATTCAGAGCTTGAAATAATTTCATAAAGCGCAAAAAGTCCTCAGTGGCGGCTCCAGCGTGCTCGGACGGAGTACAAACATTGACTTAATTTCCAGACGATAAACTGTTTTTAAATCTTTCCTGTTAAAGGTGAGAGAAACGTTCAAAAGGCGCAACTGTCGCCAGATTTGAACTCAGCCAAATTCCAAATTTAAAATTTTATAAACAGTTTCTGTGGATAAGAAGCAGATATTTCTCTGCTCACATGTTTATCTGCTCAGATATTTGCGGCCGCGGTGTCGCTGGTGGTATCGGATCTGTCTGTATGGATGTATTCTGAGAGCCGCAAGGTCGACATATTTAGGAGCGGGAGGAGTGGTGACTGTCATGACAGCGCATCTTGTTAATAACCATGTCACCCTAATTAGTAAAGTAATTATGAGGTGCTAATGAGCGTTCAAAGGCAGCAGAAATTCAGCACTTTTTCCCTCCCGATGCGGATCTGAAGGATGTGGAGAAAGAAAAAAAAAGTCTGCGGCTGGAGCTGTCAGAGTCTGCGGGGAGAGGGCGCACACTCTCCGGATGATGTCAAAGGTAAGCGCGCAGCAGCGCAGGTTTCCCTCCCGTGTAATTCCTCTCAGATGGATTCTTTTCCTCCCCACAGCCGCTGCGACCTTCTCCCGAATTTGTTGCTGGACCAGCGAAAAGGGTCCTATTATTATTATTATTATTATTATTGTTATTATTATTATTATTATTATTAATTATTATTATTATTATTAAATTATTATTATTATTTCTCTACGCCCTTAGCAGGTTGGGATTGAAGACTGTTGATTCTTCCTGTGAAGCGGATGAAGATTTTTGCTGTTAGGTTTGTTCATGTTTATTCATTTTTAAAATTCTTCCAGAGACCTTTACAGTAAAATTATTATTTTTTTAAATTTATTAAATCGAGCTCTGAGTTTAATAAGTTGGGAAGAAATTTAGTCTAATGTATTAATTACAAAATAACCAGAACTGTGTTTAATTTATTATTTTTTCTGGGGCTGCATCATAAACTAAAATTAAAATGTTCATATTTATTAGTAATTTAAATACTTATTATTACCGTCAATATTTTTAATTATTCACGAGCTGAAATGCTTTAGTATTTTCATTCCACAAAAAATGTCCATTTTAATTTAAGCCTTTACACATATATATATTTCCACACATATATATTTCCACACATATATATAATGTATATATAATTTTTTTCATGCTTTTAAACAAAGTCTATGAAATGTTCTAACTTCAGTCTCTTGAAATGAAATGTCTCGGGCCGCCAGAGGAGTTGGGCGATGCTGGATCATGGAGCATGTCCGCGGATGCGCGCCTCCTCCTGCAGGCGGAGTTTGAGCAGCAGGCGGCGACAGAGCGAGGCCAGCCTCTGCTGCACTGAAGCTGCTGAGCGAGCCGGGGCCTCAGCCGCCCTTTGACGAGCCGAATTTCTTCACATTTAACTTACACAACTTCATTTTAAATAGTTATCGACCGCTGATGAAGCTCCGCGACATCCTCAAAAACACAGATTTGGAGAGAAGCACATGCATCATCCTGCAGCGGAGAGCCAATTAGAATATGCTGTCCACACGCAGCCTGTAATCAGGCCTTTTCTAAGCCTTATTCCCTACAAATCGCTCAGATCAGATCAAAGCGATGCTTAAACACGTCAGTCAGTGCGTGCAGAGGCGCATGGGCAGCTCATCAGCTGCAAACAGGAACAATCAATCGCTTTATTGGGTTTATGGCGCCGCGGGAGCAAATTGAATGCTACCAGTTAGAGTATCGTCTTATTGGCCTCAGCTGATGGTCGATGATGGGACGGTGTAACGGTGGCTGGCACCATATTGATTCTCTGGCGGCTTTGCGTGTAAGCTGTCACTTCACCGCTGGCGACCTTTAGGTTGCACAGTTGCAGCATTTACGCAGACACCCCCGCATTTAGGCTGTCAGTCACTGCGGGACGGAGGTGGTGGTGCTGGGGGAGAGGTGGAGGACAAGTTCAAAAAAAAAAGTTAGCCGAAGCGTTTCTGTAATTGGAATAAATTCTTGGGCTGCTGCCTCATTTATCTGTTTTTAGTTTTCATGAGCGCCGTCATTAACAGCGGGATCCAATCAGGGCGGCGTTACGGGTTTTAAAATTATGCATGTAAAAATGAGATATTTCCATTTTTAAAACTCCAGTTTTACATGTTAAATGTCACGCTGTGTCTATCAAACAATAAGAAAATATTTTAATAACAACATTTAAAAATTCAGGGGTCATAAAAAGGTCAAAGAGCAGCTGAAAAAACAGGAACTGAATAAATTTACGGTTAAATTTCAAAGCGACTGATTAACAGGTCATTGTGTGCGTTTGTGTATGATCTAACCTGCTACTGTTATTCACCAATAAATACATCTGAACATGAATTTGAAGCATTACAATTATTTTTGAGGATTTCACTAAAACAAAGTGCAGCACTCAGACGTTCACGTTGTTGTGGCATGAAAATGGTGTGAGTGTGATTGTCAGCAGGCTGCGACTGAGCGTCCCATCACAGATAGTGGGAGTGGGCTGGGAGCATTACACTGACTCCAAGCTGCAAGAGGACAGCAGGTATGCATGAAGCCAGAGCAGCACAATGATAAATGAAACCTTTATTGTCACCGGTGTTTTTAAAGATTCATTTAATCTTTGAGTCCTCAGAGGATCGACTGTAGGAGTCTTCACAGATCCTTCCCCAAAATCTTTGAACACCGGAGCCCATCAGCCTGTTGCAGTCACAACTTCTAGGAAAGTATCCATCAAATATCACACAATCTGTGTGTGTGTGTGTGTGTGTGTGTGTGTGTGTGTGTGTGTGTGTGTGTGTGTGTGTGTGTGAGATAAGCCATGAGAGGAAAAAAAAGAAACAGGTGAATTTAACACCATAAAAATCAGCTGTGATCTCAAAGTTTCTCCTTTTTTAGGACGGACCTCAAAATGTTTTTTCATCTTTTTTAAATGAATGTTTTGTTATTTACAGCTGTTTCATTTTGCTGTAAACAGATGTTTGGATATAAAACCTCCACAGTTATGAGCACGTTTCTGGTATTACTCTCTGCGTTTGGAAATAAACGGCGGGCACACTTGAATCTGACCCGGCCTGACCCTCTGCGAGCGCCGCTGTGACCTCACAGCGAGCCGAGTGACAAAAGTTTACATCAGCTGACAAAAACGGCACACATGAACTTTTGACTGCTGCTGTTCTGAGACACACAATAAATGTGTTCACAAAGTTACGCAATCAGATCTCAGAGCTGCAGAGATCAATAACATCTGGTTAAAATGTTACCGTCTCAATCAGCTCGAAAAAACACCGAAAAATGCACAACAGATGGTTTATGACACGCGTTACAAAGTAGCTGTAATCACATATTACATAATAAACACTAAAGACATTTTTGCTGTTTACTGATGTTAGGCTTGTCTATAAGCATCTGTAACATCTGCAGGACTTCATATTATAAATAAATCATTAAAAAAATAAAAAGCTTTTTTTCATGATTTATTTGATTTTTGAGTGATTTTTATTTTTTGAGTGATTTTTCCCGCAATTTCAGTCAAATCTAATGGCATCAGAAAATGGAGTTTGTTCATAGAAATATAAAAACAATGATAAATAAAAAAGACTTGGACATTTGATATGAATCCAGCTAAATAACAGAAAACATTCACGACTGCTTGACATAATAAGCAGATGAGTTATCCATAGAAATGTGTGGGAATGTTCACAGCAGGTCCTGGCTCTGGGCCCACATGGACGGTCCTCTCTGGCAAACATTTCTCATTTTGGAGGAATAAGGCAAAGATGAGATGTTGCTATTTCAATGCAAAATGACATCCTGGGAGCTCTGGAATTAAAGGCTGCACAGTTAAAGTGGCCTGACATTTAAGATGGACATACTGCATATTATTCCAGCTTCTCCACGTCCTGCAATAACGAAACATGTGACATTCAAGTTCAGATCTGAAGTGCAGGTTAGCATTATTATTATTATACGCCGTGACTGATACAACAGGAAGCAGAGAAAAATCCACTCTTATTCATCGAGTGCGGGCGGCCTCGAAATGAGCATTTCTGGCCTCCTGTGATCAAAAATCTAAACGTGTTAATTATATGTACGTCTGCGTTTAAAGGCATATTTGTGCCACGCTGAACATGCAAGGAAGCAGCATCGGACTTACAAAGAGAGAGGCGAACACAGGGTTTGAGTGTGTTCCAAACACAGACTGGCCCTGACAAGGTTGTTATAACAGTCGGAGGGGTCTATACAATCACTTAATTACCAAAGCTGTCAGTCACAGAGGGTCGCTGCTGGCTCCATCCATGGCTGCGAGCGGCGTTCCACTCGCAGCCTCCCTGAGTGATTGATCCATGCTGATGGCATCGCAGAAATAATTACAACTCGTCTCCTGATGTGTGATTCCATACCACGTTCACGCTTCACAAAGGTAATCGGGGGGATCAGGAGGGGTCAGTGCCATTTCCTATTACCTGAAGTCCGAGCAAAAGGGTAAAACAATGCAAACAGAGACGGGGGGAGAAAAGACGGAGGGGGAGGTGGACGCAGACATTACGAACAGCCGAAGAAGCTTATGTACACTTTGTCAAATTATGCTGTGATTTGTTTTCCCCTCCAGAAACGGCATATACTGCAACAGATTGATGGTGTCCAACACGGGCGAATGGAAAAGCAGAACAATCACCGGGTCATTAAGCTGATTGGCATCACAATTGTCAAGCTGTTGGAGGCTAAGTGTGTGTGGGGGGGGGGGGGGTGCGGCTCATTCACAGGAGTCTCCCGCCTGAAGTCACTTTGAAAACAGTGGTGGAGTTTAGTTTGAGAATGTGTGCCAGCATTTCCACCTCTGCAGGGGAATTGTGGAGAAATCTGATAACACCCGAATCATCTCAAACTTCGGAAAGCTTTCAGTAAAAACAGAGGAAATTTTTTTTCTCTTCCTTTTCCAGAGAATCCGGTCAAACGCACTTCAGTCTCAGCGCAACCTGTGATTTTCTCCCTTGGAGTGTGTTCAGAGCAAAGTGGCCACGCATCAGTCCACAAACCCTCCTCAAAGTTCCTGCCTTCCAGTTTCGTTCATTATTATTCGTGAATATCTCTGACAACATATCGAGCTGATGTTCTCTTCACAGATGCTGAGAACGAAGCATCTGTGTTAACTGACAGCGAGAAGGAGCCCAAATTATGGAGCCTGCCACACAGTTTCAGAAGCTCTATGTGGAGGCGTTCATATTCGGAGTGAAGCATTAACCAGTTTAACGGGTTCCCTGGGACGACTGGCAGACGCACGGCGCGTGTGCACCATCCTTCAGGTCCCAACAGCATCGTCGTCGTCGCTGTCGCCGTAAACAAAAAAAGAAGGCGCAGTAAACACAAAGAGAACAACGTAAACGAGTAAACAATGTACATATGCTATCTGCACCTGAAGGGCCCGTCCCGCTCTACCTGTGTTGCTGCGAGCGGGCAAAGAGGGGGGATGATGTCACTAATGAACCGTGCAAAATACGGCGGTGAATAATGAAACACAACACTGCATTTTGCAACAGAAAGAATAAAAGGTGAGATCATCAGCAAGCAAGGGAGGCAAGAGTGAAAGAAAGCAAGCAATGATTAAATGATCAAAAGCTGGCAGAGCGAGTCTATGTGTCACTGCGAGGCACACTCATCTACCCACAAGTGAAAGTTAGGTTTCAAGCACAGTGTAATTATAGCTGGGGATGTCAGTTTGACATTAATGCAGCCAGCAGAAATTCTCTAATTGGCCTCAGAGGAGAAAGTGAACCAGAAAATATATTAACATTTTAAAAAAGCATATTTTGCCTAATCCTTTCACTTTCCAACAATATTTGAAGACCAAAATGCCCCAGGCATGAGAATTTAAATGAGCAATTTTGTTTTTGAAGGAAACGGCCAATGAGACAGAAAATAGACTAAAGGGAAATCATTAGTGTATGAGAGATCCTGACAGGCTCGCCTTGCTGACTGGCTGGCCTGTCACTAGGAGTCTGTGTTCTTCAGCTCCACGCTATGAGCTAAGCTGATAACATGAAAAGACCCATAAACGTGCAGCCAGAAGTCAAAGCCTATTATCTAGAAATTCAAATGCAGGGGTAAGGATGAGCGAGAAAAGAAGAAGTGAGGGGAGGGCGGAGCTCTCCGTGTCTCCTGTAGGGGGAAACTGGCCAGATGGAGAGATCTTGTAATGGGCCCTGTTATCCGACACAAACGTGTGGCAGCAGCACTGCCAGAAAATACTGCAGCAAATCACAACATCACTCAAAAAAATGGGGACATAAAAGCAGAGAGAACATGGATGGCAACAAACTGCTTAAAGTTAGGCAGCGATGCAATGTCACATGTGCCCAGGCTGATGTGATATGACCATATCAGAGAAACACAGCTAAGTGCAGTCAGGAGACGTTAGCCCGGTCCCCCAGTGATGAAGCAGCTGAGGCAAGCATCGCCCCTGGCGTGGGACTGCAGGGCAAACTGCTCAGGCTGGAGAGCCTTGCCCTTTTGAAACAAAACAGAGAGGAATGGCCAGGGGATGCTAGCCGGCATCAGCAAAAGGGGCCAGGTTTATTTCCTCCAGCAATAAAGAGAAAAAAGAATGATTGAGAAGACAGAGGAAAGTGAGAACAACAACAGATCTCAGAGCCTGCGTCTCTTTTTGTGCGACAACAAAGGGCATATGATATCCCAGCTTCCTTACAGCTGGCTGGTCAGAGGTTTCTTCTGGCACCTAAACATCGCCTGCTTTATTCTGCTCACAATCATACCAGGACTGCTTGCCAAGGTACAGGGATTTCACTTTCCTCCTATAAGGCTGTTACCCTGAACACAGCAATTTAATCAGGCCCTTTGATAAACATTTGACACAAAGCAGTGGGCTTCTGTCTCTGCTGCCTACAGCCCAGGGCAAGAGATTGAGACTGACGAATTTTCATCCACAATTTTCTCTATTTTAACTCCACCTGTCAAATAGTATGCCAGTCAGTGTGACACAAAGATGGGGGAAATCAAAGCCTCTCTCATCTTAAAGGAACACAGGCGAGCAGAGGGCTGCGAGTTTAGTGGGGATTACATCCAGATGATGAGCACATGCAAATCAAAAGGAATTTTGGGAGCATGAAATATAAATGAAGATAAACAGTGACATAACGCTAATCACCAATCAGCACTCGGCTCATGCTGTATTCACAAGCAGCACAAACACAAGCACGATCATCACCTTGAGCTAAATGTCAGAAACATCCCAAACCCCTCCCTGCTGGAGATCGCAGCCCAAATCCTCCCTGTTCTCAGCACTCATTTGCAACAAACATCTAACCAGAGGAAACTACAAACTACAGAACCATTTGACCCTGAAGCACAGAGTATAGAGCAGCCCCTTCTCACCCAATGGAAGCAGGCTCAGGTCACCAGGGTCAGCACCTTCTACGCTGAGCCTACAGCAGGATGGAAGCCGCAGACTCGCGGAAGCATCGGGGGACTTAACATGGCCTGAGAGCTTTGTGGACCGGCAGCAAAGCTCCCCGGAGACCGCAGAGGGAAAGTGGGCTACAATACTGCAACACAAGCAGCAAATCTAAATGCAAAATGCGATTATGTGTTCATTAAGTCCCATAAATGAGGTGAGCAGCGCCCCTTACTAGCCTGTCACTGCAGCAGCTCTGGACCCAGCCTGCAAAGTAACACAGAGAAGCCAAAAACATCACATCCAGCATTCCAGAGGCATCAGTGCTGAGAATTAAATGATATGACCTCTGGCTATGCTATGGCCTTCAAATCTAAATCCCTACCTGACCAGCAAGAATCATCCTCCTTTAGTCATTCCTCCTGCATACCAAACACGCTCGCCACTGAATCACATCTCCATGAATCTTTTGATTCCTTTCAATCAGTTTCAAGGACTGTAAACAATGGAGCCGCGAATATGATGGGGAAGTAAATCTACCTCGGCTCAATTAAGGAGCTGCCCCACAGCCTCCTGCAGCCCTCAGAGACAGAGGCTATAATTAGAAGAGGGCAGTAAACTTGCAGACATTATTGATGATCTGCTCCTGACACTTTCCTCATGTTAGCATTAGCATTTTCCCTGAGCTGGGGCTCATGTCGAGAGAGGCTGGTCTCTGAGAGTCCGTGTCAGCAGGGGGGCGATATACGAGCTGCACAGCAAAGCCACATTATGGCTGCAGAGGAGAGAGAGAGAGAGAGAGAGACACCTGGGCTCTCCTTCAGACCCCTCTCAGAGCTCGTCCACCTGATGGGAACACGGAGACTTGGCTGTTCTCCCTCTCATCAATACAGCCGGGCTCTTTGTCAGTAATTTGCAATAAGTGTCCACGCCACATCTTAAGGGACCTGGAAATCATTACTGGCTCAGGCCCTACTCTGCTACTAATTGGATGCGTTGGGCCTTATCAGCTGAGGATTTTCGAGACCTTTGACAGATACCAATTCGAAAATCATTGTTCAGTTGTCAATTTAAGAGACCGTTAAAAGAGCTTATTTTAATTTTAATTGGAACTTCCTCCTGCCTTCACAGTGAGCTGTGAGGATTAAAAATGGGCTCAGGGCGTGTGTGTGTGTGTGTGTGTGCTGATACTCCCCCAGAAGAAGAGGTAAACTATGCAGGTTAAATTGACGGGTAACAGCTCTGACCAGGGTACGAATGAAGACAGCATGCGTTCACATTTAGTTTACAAGAATCTCACCGCCTTCCTGGGACTTCATCATCAACATCAAATAAGTCGGAATCTGAGCGGCAAAGCTCCCAATTAAGCAAAAGCTGCATCCGCTTAAGATGTTTGTGCGAGTGTGCCGCGACCATCATCGATCACCCCCAGTAAACTGAGCGGCTGATAGTGCTGCCCTAACATATTTATGTGGTGCGCTCTCTCAATGACCCTGAACTGAAACTCTCTTGGTTTTAATAAGGCCTGGGAAGGCTCTGCCCTGACTAGAGATGCAGTTACGCGGGGGAATCGCTGCGAATGCGGCCAGATGAGGCAAAAAAGCTAATATGCATAAACAGGCGTATGGCCGGGATGAGCCGCTCGTGGTGACACGGCCACCCAGGAGCAGAGGCCACGCGACCGAGGGCGACAGGCAGAGGCTCGGCAACGAAAGGGAAGCGAATTGTTTTGACACCACTGATGATTTAGGATGCCAGAAATCCCGTTTTAAATCACGGTGACTTTATTTGTGAAGTCAAAGATCACCCCGGCACACTGAAACGTGCAGCGAGGTTCACACAGAAGAAAGTGTGCAATGTTTGAGAAAAAAAACCCTGTTTTTATTTTATTTTTAAGTAAATAGAGCTGTCATGTGATAATAAAGCTGGCATTAATGTTAATTCTCCCATCCAGTATTTGCAGTATTAGAGGCTTAGAGCAGAAGAGCAGTGCTGTTCAGAGGGTAAAAAGTCTCTAATTAAGGAGTAGACAGGAGGAAAATTGCCAAGGTATAAAAGAGCTTTCTTCCTGCCTCTCTCTCCTGCTTTTTCACAACCACGTCTCTGGGAGCCGGCGTTGTGTTTGCCGGCTGTTTTACTCGCTGTCAGAAAGGATTTGAGGCGAGGAGCCATCTAAGCATGCGTACGAGAGGATTCATTTGACCTCATTATACATCAATAAAGAAGGAAGCCGGTTTACTAAATATCACCATGCTGCCCACACTTCATGTCAGATCAGGCAGGAGTGTGCGAAAAAGATGATTCCAGAAACGTCTGGTGAGCGAGGGGGGTGGGGGGGGGGTTGAACCCTGACTAGCCAGGAGGGATTCTGACAAGCACAGGAAAAAAGCAGAAACGCAAAGCCCTGTTTAAGAGCAGAGCAACTGAAGAAAAAGATTTATGCTTTTAATTAATGGCAATTAAACCATGCCTGTCGGGCTGGCCTATGGCAATTGTTCTCAGTAAAAAGGAGGCCGAGCTGGTGACAAGCATTTGAATCCACTAAGTTCTACCAAGGGAGCTGACACTGCAGGCATCAAACCTAAACTAAATCAATAAAAGAATTAAACTTTCATAAATTGCATTTTGACAACTATCAGATAGCACTAAGCTTTGATATTACGAATTCCTCCGAGGTGATGCAAACAAGGAGAGGCGCACTTAGAGATCCAAACAATCAAAGGGTCTCGTTAGCATGCGCTGTCAGATGCAGCAGTGCTATTAATTACTACAAATTAATGTGACTCTCTCCACCTCTGCTGATTGGAATGATAATCAAGCTCGGCTCTGCGCGGGGAACATATGCAACCCTGCCAAAAATAATAAGGGCAGAAACCAACAGACGCTCCTCTATGGGTGTGTTTACAAGCCCGAAATGCTTGTTGCTTTATCCTCCAGCCACGCGCGCGCGCGCGCACACACACACACACACACACACACATAAACACGCACGCAAAGCTGCACTGCTTTTCCTAATTTGCTGTGTTTGTACATACATGTACATAATGTGCTTCTTCATTTGATTTTTCAATGCAGCCCTGCATCAGTCGAACACACAAACAAGACTTCGAGGTTGCTAATCATTTACAGCTTCTTTCCTCTCACACACACACACACACACACACACACACACACACACACACACACACACACACACACACACACACACACTCACACAGCATCTACTGTATTTGTAAGAAGAAAAAGTAGCAGTTAAACTGAGCAATATGTGTTCAGACAAATGTAGGCGTGACACCGTCTCACAGAGAAAGGGAAAAAATGGGGGGGTTAGTAGGACGTGCTCAGAGCTGACAGCTCAAACATCCCGTCACTTAAATCAGCGTTCATATCTGCGTATCGCCAATCCAGAAACAACAGCATCAGCGCCACTGTGCTCCCCAGCGCCAACAGGCTTCCTAAATGAGACTGAAAGCAGTAATTACTGCACGCCCCCACGCTAAATTGTTTACCATGAGACTGATCCAGCTTGCTGGTGCTGCTTACTCACCCAATTTTTCATCCTTAATATCAAACATCTTTCATGGCATTCAGCTAACACTAATGCACTGGAGCTCACACCAGGCTAATTTGTTCAGCGGTTATGTATTATTCATAATTATTCAATGTATTTTCAGAGTCAAATTTGCAAAATTGTATCAGTATACTTAAGTTTACACACATAATACAAAATGTAAGATTTTATGTTTCCCTACAAGACACAATCGCTTTAAGGGAAATACATTTTACAGAAGCTGGCAATGTAAATTTAATGGCACAGATAAATGGGTATTCTGCCTTGTGAGCATTAACATGTGGAAATTATTGTAATAACTGTAAATGCCCAGCAAAGCATTTTAAGGGAACAAAGCGAGGATGATGAGCCGCAGTGGAGACAAATCTCTTCGCTCTTTATTGGCAGGTGAGTGCCGTCAGTGCCACAGAGCAGCAGCTGGCCTGCATGCATTTGCCCTTGTTGACGCTACCTTAAAGTGTAGCTTACATGATCTCGCTCCCCTGATAAATTTGTCCCAGACTCCACCTGCCTTTGGCGGCCCCCTGACCCCGGCCTGATCAGCGGCGCACCCCTGAGGACCCTAATCGTGACCCGATGGCAGCCGGGAGAGTGTTACTGGCTGCCGTTTGTGTGGCGGGTGAGACTGCAGCCACTCGGCCGGGTAAAACAGAGCCCGCCGAGAAGCTAACCTCTCCTCCTCTGAGGAACGGGACGGGGATGGAGGCGCTCGCTTCAGACTAATTTTTATGCAATTCTCACTCTCTGATCTCAAGTTAAAAGACAGTGTCGACACTCTTAAGAGCATGCTCAACTCTTTTGTGCATAATATGCCTAAAATTCAGGTCATCTGTTGTATTTTTAATTTCTGACAAAGTATTCCACCTTCATGAGGAAATATGTAAAACAAAGGCGTGACACTGTGCTCTGCGATTAACCTGTTCCCACCGTCACGGAGGGATTTTAAGACTCATGAAATGAGCCGCGATGCAAATGGATCCTGCAGCATTAAGTGAAGAACCTATGGACAGATGTATAACGATGCCTGGTAATAAAGAATGTATTGCATTATGTGTAACCCCCTTCTCTGATTTTAATGCTCAGCATTTATATGCAGTTAGACCTCATTATGATAATTTGATATTTTGACTGAATGGCTAGAGGCAGGATTATAAGAGAAGTCTGTTTTAGAATGTTAATGTCTGCCTTTGAAACTAATGCATGTATTTATTGATTTTTCACTCCTAAATCTATCCTTCTTAAGTTGTCATGGTTTAGTTGGAGGGGGTGGGGTTGTGGGGGGCATGATGGGAGGAGGGCTTCTTCTTTAACAAAGTGGTCAGGGCCTGAAGTGAGGAATGCAAGCTATGCGTAATCATTACCAGCGAATCCCTCACAATCGTGTTTTACGCCTCATCTGTGTCTTCTTCTTTCTTCACCCCTTCTTCAATGTCACATTTCACAGATGTAGCATTAGCTACGAGACACAAGCACAGGCAGGAACGAGGGAGGGAAAGGGTGGAGAAAAACCTGGCGGAGGAGAATCTGAGAGACAGATTAATGCCTTGCTGGTACTTCAGTGTATCAGGACAAGGATTACGGCGGTAACAGCTGTGCCCATGAGTCCCCTGACTGAGAAGAATTACAAGTATTATCACCTACATCATTAAAGTAGGGTTCATAGATGTGGAATGGCTTCAATCAATTCATCCCCAGATAACACCGAGCCAGCTGGACCCCCTGCGTGAGAACTTGACTTAATTGGCCAATAAGTGGCGGGGAAGGGTGCATGCTATTTGATCAAATTACGGGGGCCCTGACTAAGGGATTACAATTTTCAGATGAGTGCAGAAGGAGGTGATCTGCGATGGAGACAGAC
The DNA here is from genome assembly GCA_024447675.2 of Pterophyllum scalare. NCBI lineage: Eukaryota > Metazoa > Chordata > Actinopteri > Cichliformes > Cichlidae > Pterophyllum > Pterophyllum scalare. The sequence goes on along the minus strand of JAMQGT020010251.1, from coordinate 40,598 downwards.
TGCGGGTCGGGGCTACGGTTAGCACGGGCCTGTATAAGGCTGTCCGCGGCTAAGTGTGAGGCCAGTGAAAAATGGTGGCCCACTTGGCACTGGGGAAGGGGAGGAAGAAAGCCGTATCCAGGTCAGCCGTTTGCTTGGGGAAATATACTCATTCATCATCCCCCCTTGGCCTCATTTCTGGCTGGTGATACTTGTAAACTAATAAGTTCCTTGTGCTATTTAGTTTAGATCCTTATGCTTCAAATCCAGTTACTTTTTCTCTATTCAGACAGGGAGGTGGGGGGTAAAAAGATAAAGGACGGTATGACCAAAAGAAAGAATGAACTCTAAAAAGTGCCAAAAACATTTGGGACAACAACGATAGATTTGTCTGCCTCCAAAATCACAGTTCTGATTCTCACAGAGCAGAGGGGCACCCCCTGTGTTGAACTTCCCACATGATTATTCAAATGTTTAATTAGCATTCAGATGTATGGTTAGGCATTTGTGGCTATAATGCATACACAACTAAATCTGCTCCAGTAACCATAAAACCAGCCAAAAGAATTGGAGAGATAACAGGAATTTAAATTAGTTAAAATGCCAACGCTTCGCTGAAATTACCTCTTTGCAATATTCATGGCTGAAATGGCTTGGCTGAAAGGCATTTTCATTATCATTATTCCTAAGTAGAGTACAATTTAGTCATCAGTGCCCAACCCGGCTGCAGTTTTATTTCGGAGGTGGGAAGGAATTCACCTTTACAGGACATGAAGGTAAAGAGACTCTAATTAGTCGTGGGGCCCGAAAGGCAACAGGAAATCTAAAAAACAGTCGGGGTGGACTCTGTTTACAAAACAGGCAACTGCAGCGTGCACGTTTGGGAGCGCGCACGTTTGGCAGCGTGCACGTTTGGGAGCATGCACGTTTGGGGAGCACGCACATTTGGGAGCGTGCACGTTTGGGAGCATGCACACTTGAGAGCGTGCACATTTGGGAGTGTGCATGTTTGGGAGCATGCACGTTTTGGAACGTGCACATTTGGGAGCGTGCACGTGTAGAGGGGAAAAGAGTGGAGAGTGAGTCTTCACGGCCATTTCTCAGGATAATTCCTTGCTGGAGAGCATGTTTGTCATCGCCGTGAGAGTGTGGTGCACATTAATTCTAGTTTCTGCTGGAGTGTAATTCTGGCAAAATGAGCGGCCCTCCAGGGGGCCCTGCATGTCGACTAACTACTGGACAGAATTAGACTCCACAGTGCCTGCTATTCATAATGTCATTAATATAAAGGCAATTAAATGAGTTTTTAACCTCCAACCTCTTATTGTTATTAATGAACAAGCGGATGGAACAAAAACCCACCGAGATGAAGCTGGTAATTATCTTTTGCATCAGGCCTTTGAAACAGGTCTGAAAATTAAAGCTTAGCGAATGAATTGTTAGGGTTTGTTTCCAGGCAAACCCAGAGGGAGATGATGTGGTTTAATTTAATCACATGATGTCATACCAGGAGGGTTAATTAGATGGCTTTTTACTGTCGCCGGGCTCCTCAAACAAACACAGCATCTCCACCAACTATCAAACTGTCACATGGTCATTAGCATCTCATCCTGTTTCACTGTATGCTGTAATAAAAAAATGCTGTATGATCAGGGTAATTAAAAAAGTATGGAGACAGACTGCCTGAAGGTCGTGTGTCTCGATATGCTCATTATGGCTTTTTTACTATAGTAATTATGTAAGTGATTGTGCAGCTCAGCCAGTGTTAACAAGTTCCTAACACGCTGACATTATGAAGCAGCCACGGTGGATTTCACACACCGAGGATGAAGCTGCTCTTCAGCAGCAGCGATTCCTCCTGAAGAACATCTGAGAACGCGCCACAAAACTTGTTTGACCAGAGCAAAAAAAAAAAAAAGCAGCAGAGAAAGGGCAGGTTCTTATTCTCTAACCCTGCCTGCTCCCCAGACGGCGTAGGCTAAGGTCAGGGGTCATCGTCACTGTGTACCCGCACCGGCAAACAGCTCATTAGCGAGTCGGCAGTCTCACCGCAGACAGCACTCTTGGGAGCGGGGTCACGGCGGTACCTGCTCCACGCCCCGTTTGTTTAGAGGTCTCTTTAGGGACTGTGCCGTGATTTCCTCACTCCTGCTTCTTGTTTAATTAATAATTAACTCATGTCAACCGCTTGTTTACCCACACGGGGTAAGAAAGCGGGAGATGAAGATGCTGCAGTGCAATGACAGTGACATTTCACATTTATTTGTGATAATTGAGCTGTGCCGGCCTTGTAATTACTGCTCTTTAGCTACCAAATTTAAACAGAAAATCCTAATATCTGCACATAATATCTTTGCTTCACGGTCAAAAGTGATTCTTCTTCTGAAAAAGATCTGCCCAGTGGATACTGCAGCCGAGCTGAACCTCGCTTTAATCTCACAATTTCCACTCTCACATTCATGCATGGCTCCCAAATTGGAATAAATATGAAGTGTGATATTTCACAAGTCCTTGGACTGCTAACTAAGCTGTCAAATGGGTAAACTGCTCTCCGTCTCGCTGACAACAATCAGCAAATGAGCTACAAGCAATTTACTGTGATTATTCTGGCAAATCAGTCCAGCAAGGTTTTTTCTCCTCCAATCAGTCGTCTCTGAGAGGAGGACAAAAAGGTTACCCATCAAAGCCTTCACCTTAGCTCATTTAGCTAATGCATTTGTTTGAAATCTGGCTGTTCTTCAGCAATCGTGACAATTACCGGTGAAACGAAGAAAGACAGGGGTTAAAGCCTGACGTCTTTATTACGGTCGTCTCCGACTGCAGAAGCCGCGGCCGTGGTGGGAGCGCACAGATTTGACAGTGGATAAATCTGTCTGTCTGGAGGTCAACAGAAGTGAAGAGGTTCCCCAACCTTGTGACCCACAGGTCTGACTTGACATCTCTATCTATAGCCTGTGCCATGACAAAGGCACAGCTGACAGATAGAAAGAGAAAATAAAAGAGCAGACTGCACTTCTGATGACCTGAAAGGGATCTGCTGAAGGACGATAATTGCATGGTTAAGCGTCAGTCCTACGGCTGCTCCTGGATGTTTATGTTTGGAATATTGATGTGGTTCCCACTTTGTTGGTATATGCTGGGATCGTACAGTAAGCCTGCCAATGGCAGAAACATTTCCATTTTATACAACTTTACAGCTTCGTTTCAGAGAGCTGGTACTTAGTTACTGTAGTTACTGGTTACTTAGAGTCAAAACCTGAACCTCATTTCTTAAATATGAAGCATTTCAATAGGTTAAACTTATATTTACATGCTACTGTGTTACCAATAATAATGCAGTTCCATAATAAATAACCCGACACTGGCAGGAGTAATTTTACTGACAGTACTTCTACGCCTGTATACCTGTATAATCTTGTATAATGTATAATCGTAGCATCAGAAACTGGTAAAGGTACAGTTGGATTGGACTGTGCAGGTACACAGCAACATTAAATAAACTGGTTACTTTTATAACAAAATACTGGAGACTGATGCAATCACACCTTCTCACAGTGATCCTCAAACGTCAGCTGGTTGTTGAAACATAGAGGTCAGTCCTCGGCCTTCAGGACTCCCGTTAGCCATATTTGAGAAATCGTTGATTAATTGCAGCCCCGCTAAGAGTAGAAAGTGTCCTCCGATGTTCTTCGTGTATCACTTTGCCAGTGCATGCGTCTGGCTCAAGCCCCCGTGGCTCTGATGGCATTCATTGACTGTCTTGCTGTGATTAATGATCACATGTTAAACATGCACATTGTGGACACTCTTACACAGATGTGGGAGAGAGGCCATCTCTGGAGAAGCACTTATCTCTGACTGTGAGCTCAGCACTTGGGATGGGATGAAAGAGAGGAGCACGGCTCCGGTCTGCGGGCCCCAGAGCCGACCTACGCTGCATCGCAGTGACATTGAGGATATTTAAAGAAATGGCCGCTCCCCACTGGGCCTCAGACAATGGGCTTGGGTAGCAAGGAAATTCATGGCTGAGGCATGATACAAGATTGGAAAACAGAAGCTCGAGCAGATACGGACTTTTCGTGTTCAAATAGAAGATAAATGATGCCAATAAATCAATTTAGAACTCAAACTGAGTCATAGCACGGTGTTTTAGCTCAAAGCTACATTTAGTGTCCCTGGAAAGCTCCAAACACTGTCAAGTTATGCATGTGATCACAGGCCTGTGATTCCCTACATGCTTCCTTCTGGTCACCGCTGCACATTGCAAAGCTCACCACTGATCTCGGCTTTAAGGAACTAAGAGATTCACTGCAGTGACAGTGTTTACACAGTGGGGTCCACATGGCAGGGCTCTGTATGGAAGCACAGGCCAGCATCAATCAACCAAGCACCAGGCAGTCACCAGCCATCAGGACCAACCACTGCTCAGACTGATTATCAGAGATGCTCTCCATCTTTAGCCCAGCCCCCTGCCCCTTTACCCCACCTCCTGATGACCAACAAGGCTTGGCAGGCTGCAGCTGAAATGTCTTGGCTGGCGCAGCCAAGGACCCACCATTACCAGAAGCCGCATGAACACCAAACAATTTGACCCTGTTAGCCGAGGGGCAGTTGAAGCAAAGTGCAAGAAAAAGGCACCAAAGAAAAAGCCCTTGAATGAGAGAGGTCAGTATTGGAGCATGTGATTGAGCTGATTGAAATCAACATTCATGATTGGACACACAGGCTGGGGCATTTGGCAGCACATCTCATGCCAGCATCAGTCACCATTCGACGCTGCCCTGCCGGCAGTGAGGGCAGCCTGCTGAGGAGCGGCAGGGGTTGCACGCCTGTCACAAGTTTAAAAAGGGAGGGATCGCAGAGGGGCCGCTGCGATGTGCATCACCGCTGCTGTGTGCGCCTGCATCAGCGCTGCTTCACAAGGACATCATAGATATGGATTGGAGGGAGCTCCGAGCCTTCAGCCTGAGTCGAGGCTGGACTGAGTGTAGAGCACTCTCACCTCTCAGCAGGCTGCTTTGGGCCAGTGTTAATGGTGGCTGCTCTACAGAGCCATGCCAGCCCACACACACACCCCCTGCAACTCTACGCTAGCCCAGGGCTGCACACATTAATGCCACACTAATTAGCAAAGGAGCTGACCAACCAATTATGCACAGTTCAGTCAAGATTCAGAGGTTAAAGGGTAATCTAATGCTGCATCACACACTTCAGCATGATCTAATCTACAGTACAAATGAGGCAGCTGTGTATGGGTTGGGATGGAGGGGTTACATGCAGTCCCTCAACCTACTTTCTGCACCCACTAATCCAAACCCACTTTAACCCACTGCGATGACGCTTCAGCAGTCCGACCATGGAGCGTCTGCCAGTACGTTGTGTTTAGGCTGGATGGAGAAATTGTTTGTTACATAAATTACACAACAAAAGCAGAGTTGCCAGCAGCAACCTCGCGGTACTAGACAGTCCCTATTTGAAATTTTAAGCTGCACTGTGATTATTACAAGCCACATTAATTTAGTTACTGCCTGCTTCACATTCGATACAAATACACAAACCAATATTCATCTAAACAAGAGATCTCATTAGTGAGACACGATTATTTCACTGGCTTCTAGCTGGAGACAGAAAACACTGCTGCCTCCTTATCGTCATCATAACCTGGAAAAAAGGAGCGCAGCTTTATTATCACTCACTGCTTCATTTAAGATCCAGAAATACAGTGACCCACTTCTGCCACTTGCTTTTGTTGGGGCGAGTCACACACTAAGACCCAACCACCCACGGAATAACACATTAACAAAATGTGACAGAACACATGCTTTTGTTTGAATCTGCTGAGTAACAACTGGACAGTTTCACACAGGAGACACTCGGTGATAACCTCCACCTGCTGGTTGCTAATCATACATGATTGCATACGCACCGTGATGGAAAGTGTTGAGCTGGGATCGAGCGTTGCAGTGCGTTTTACCGCAGCCTGAGAGAATTCTCCAAATCCTTAAGATTTTAGTTTCCACTAAAACCTGGAGATGCAGATGACAACTAAACAACAAGAGCCAGGCTGTCAGCAACAACCCGGCAAATGAAATCAACATTTGATATACGCCATCCCCAGAGTGCTCTCGAAATGCCAGTTCATCAATCACTGAGGGCAGAAGTGTCTGCGTCACATCTAAGAGAAAAGCCTCTCACAAAGAGCCGTCATCTTTGCTCCTGCATGAAGAAAATGTTACCCGTGTGAAAGTTGGCACATGACATGGATCCTGTGAAAAACTCAGTACACTCCAGGACTGAATACTTGGAGAACTGCCTTTATCAGCAGTAACTTGGAGTAATCACTTCCTGTATGACCTTATCAGTCTCTCATAACGCTGTGGAGGAACTCTTCTTCACAGCGCTGCTTCGTTTATGCATAATTAAGACACCACAGCAGCGTTCCAGCGGAGGTCTGGACCTTCTTCTTCTCCGCTCTCTTCAGTCATTTTCATGTTTGTATGATAATTATCTGTGATAATGAGAAAATACGAGGTGGGCGATGACAGGGGAACGTCGTGATGGGACTGACAGAGTCAAAGTTGTGTCATATATTCGAGGACGCGGCTCATATCCTGATCAAATGTTACAATAGTGAGATGCTTCTTACTGCAACGCGCGAGGACGATGTTTCTTAGTCCAGCTGCGATGTGGCCAGAAACATGATTAAATGGAGGTTCCCATGTTAAAATCAAGTACCCTGCAGATCCAGAGTCTGGATCAGATCCTGATGATGTTCAGTTTGGTACCCTCCTCAGCTGGGGACCGAATATCAGATCAATCCAGGTTTGAAGGAGACATGATTATTTTTTATTTCTTGATTTTATTTTTTTTTATCTTGACCTCTGACCCATCGCGTATCATGTAATCATTTTAAAATATCTGCGTGTGCTTAGAGAAATGCCGCTCTTTCTTCTGTTCCCAGCACAGCTGCTGCCTTTAACCATGAATTAGAAACACGCCTGTGAAGCTGCTGTCTGTAAAGAAATCCTTCATTTTCATTCATCTTCTTCACGTCTGCTACAAAACAACAAATTCAGCCTCACCTGTTTCTTAAACTCTACAACAAATGTGCAGCTTTGCATACATATGAGGAATATGAGAATGAAAACGCTGACAAACTCATCTTTGAGCTGCTTTGACTGTTACACATTATGGTACCAGTTAAATTCTTTCACTCATTTCTAAATTTTTGAAAATATTTTGTGTGCAGACTGAGCAGAGTCGTTATTTCTGCACTAATGCAGATTTGCTTCCATTAGAAAACGTTCTACACCAGGTCTTCGAGCCTGCTGCTTTCTACATTATTACCCACATGTGTGCAGATTTTACGCAGTATGCGCACGCATGAATTTTTTTCCATCATGTGCGTTTAGCTTCTAGCGTGGGAGCTACAGATTCCAGGGGTGACGGTACAAACTACACCCATACGCAGCATACAGACCAGTGACTAATCGATACGAACACATTCATTTAAAAAAAGAGATTTGATGAGATGAAAAGGTGCAGAGAAAATAAAGTCCTGTTTACTCAGCGTTAACAAATGAAGCCTGAAAACCTTCTTGCAGCACAAACTGCTGTTAAAGGCCCTCGCATGTTTGTAGCCACGCTGTAAGAGGATGTGCTTGTAACAGATCAAAGTTTCTGTCTGGCACTGGTAACCAGGGGAGAGCTGGTTCTGAAATCCACCCACAGCCCAATTAGCAAGGATGTTTAAAAGAGCAGGCTTGTGACCAGAAGGTTGGAATCCCAGCTGGGACGCTGCTGTGTATCTTAGGTACTTAACCTGAATTGCCTCAGTAAATATCCAGCTGTATTAACAGATACAGCACATACAATGGCAACACACTTACCCTTCATATGGGATTTAATGGGCAACATGAGCACACTGTCAGTTTTGCAGCTTCCTGCAAATAACTTCAATAACTTTGCACAAATGAAAAGTTTGCTGCCATAAAATCACCAAGTGCAGCAGGCTCTGTATTGTCCCAGAGGCGGCCATTACCGCGCCTTTGTCCTAACAGGATGCACAGTTTTGGGGGATTGTCATATTGGACTGCAGTCATTTGTATTCCATTAACGCGGTGCTGATCATCTGCCACCATCTGCATAGTTTTACTGCTTGTGATGATGGCGCTGTCATTATGCTTTACAGCATTGTTAAAGCCTGTCTGGGTGCAGTATCAGAAGAAACAGCTCATTCACACGTGGCTCTCCCCTCTGCTTCTCCTCGTGTATGTCTGGATCAGAGGTTACAAAGTATACCTCCTGCACACAAGTGCCTGAGGACAAATCTGACCAGCACTTTGCAAAGTGATGCACGGAGCCACTGAGGCAGCGCTGGATTTAAAGGGTCTGCATTGTTCAGAGCTGTGAGGAACAGGCACCTTTGACTTCTTATTAGACACAACAGGCAAATATAAGATGTCCCCTCACGCAGCTTCAAAACACGCGGTTACTCACATATGTGCTAAATTACTTGGATGTGAAATACAGCAATCCCATCGTTACTATATGCAATACCACATTCCTTATGCAGTGTCGATAAATCATGTTTTAGTGCACTATAAAAACAAAAATATAGGACTTCTTTGAATAATGACTTTCCAGTGATTTAATGCCAAAGTCTACTTCCTCCTGAGAGTCCCAGGTGATAGCACTTTGCATATTGTTGTGAACAACATCCGTTTGTGTGTTGGGGGAGAACGCATCGGCCCCTTGGCAATGTAAAGCAGTTCTTTAGTGTGAATCACATAGCTGGAGGTTATCACTTCATATTCCTAACGTCAGAGGCAAATCAAAGCTCAGAAAATATAATTATTCAAAATACCAAACACAGCTATTTTGTACGTGTGGGGGTTCATTCAGCTTATCTGCAGCGGTGCTTTTAATAGTTTGAATCATATTCAAAGCATGTCATTAGTAATGTTACGCTTATAGCTGAGTGCAAGCTTCTTACTATGCAAGCAAGAAATGCTGCGCAAGTGTACTCTGCAAACAGGATGGATTTCCTTCATTAAAATTGTCCTCATGAGTCGGCAAAGTCGCCTTTGCTGCTCTAAGAAAAATAAATGTTTGGCTCCTATATTAGCAGTTATAAATTCCCAAACAAATTAATTAGTTATCTGTCATATGGCTGTGCCTGTTACTTAATAGTCATCTGTTTATTTGGCTTTGTTGCTCTACTTGAGAGAAGGCAGTGATCTTAGGCACACAGACTGCACTCTGTGTCTGAATGCTGCTGATTTTTAAAGGTGTCACAGCCTGAATGCACTTTGTCGTCCGGACGTCGCAGATCCCGTCTGCCCTTCTTGTTGCTCCGAAACAGGAAGCTCGGTTCAGAGAATTTAGTTTGTTGACCCTTTATCGATAAGAACAAAAAAGCATCGCACTGTTAACCGCTGCATCTTACTGCAACACACTAACAGACCCTGCAAGATAAGAGGTGTGTGTGTGTGTGTGTGTGTGTGTGTGATGTCGTAAAAGTCTTTGTTTGTGAGGTGCACGTTGAAAGCTTGTGTGATGTTGGAACATGTATTTGCTTTTTTCCTTCCAACCAACAAACCAACAGAGACAAAGACAGAATGAATGGACCATCGGTGGACCATCGTTGGACCATCGTTGGACCATCGTTGGACCAGCATCGTAACAGGCTGCAGTTGTTTGCATCCAAAGTCAAACACGTGTTGTCATCATGGCGGTTTGTGGCTTTTGTTGGTCTGCTACAACTGGTTCCTACAGTTAGCTAAAGTCTGCTAACGATGAAATATTAAATGCATATTGTTGAATGTTATATCTGATTAAAGTGGCATATTCCTGTATTATGCATTCAAGGCCTGTCTGTATGAAAATGAATGGATTTAAATCTTTCAGCCAAAAAAGTTCCTGCAGAATGAAGTCAGACTGTAAATGAATGTGTTTATAAAATCAGCCGTTCAGAACGATCAGGCGGTGGCGGGCTCAGGAAGGCCCACTGATCTCTAAAATACATTCTAAAAGGTCCCATGCCTAACTTTGGTTTGACAGCTGGATTTGTGCAGACTTTGAACTCCTCCAGAACAAGGCTGCTGAGATAACTCCTAACAAGACATCACTGGTGTGGCATGGGCTAAGAGGGCCTTAAGGCAGACTGCTTTAACCGGCGTGGAGGGCCAACTGTGGGCCACAACCATTAATGGTATGGGAGGGTGATGGAAAACTGCTTGGCCCAAATTTGCATGCAAAAAGAAAAAAAGAGAAGAAAAAAAAACGCCAATGGCACATTCAAATAACAAGACAACAGAGGAGGAGGAGGAAGAGGCATGGTGGGAAGAGTCAGCAGCATCTTTAATAATACGGGGGAAAGTCAGAAAAGGAAAACTCTGCCTATAGGTATGGGGCTAATTAACAAAGTTTTGTCTGAGAGAGGAATCCGGGGCAAAAGAGAATGGTTAGATTCAATATTCCCCAAAGATTGTCTTCAAAGCTTAAACCGAGGATATTAAATGCATCAGAAATAATAATAATGCAAGCATGCGTGTCACTGCTGCCGGCTTCTGTGTCTTTGAGTAGGCAAGATGCGTCTGTGCGTTAATATCCACTGCGCGGGAAGCAGGCTTTAAACTTCTGAAATACTGTAATGCTCACAATCAGCAAACAGCAGTTTTCATTAAAAGGAAGAAGATTTCCATATATGCATATTTTCACACATGCCGCCCCCTCCTCCTCCCCCCTGCAGAGCCCCCATTACTAATTAAAACTCCCGACAAACTGTCTGTCTGTGTGGGACACGGTCGTCGCTGCGTGCTGATGAGAAAATTAAGTTTATTTTTTAAACACATTGTTCTTCAGTCACAAGGTATCCACACTTATCTCCACGATAACCGAAGCTCCTCCCACGACTTTCATCTCAGCAGGACGGCCAGTCTCACGGAGACTCACTCCTGCTGCTCAGTCCACACGCTCACTATTACTGACCAAAGACTCAGTGAAACCACAGTTTCACATCTGACTGTGAGATAGAGATTAAAGACTCTTAGCACAGTTATTACGTGGACAATCGACAATATTGTTTGTTTTTTGAGTGCAATAAATCTCCCAAAAAACTCTGTAACCAGGGCCAAATCCATCACACTAACAAGGGATCGATGGTAACAATGTATAACTCGTCTCCTTCTCGATTCTTTAACCACTGCAGTTTACCTAATCATCATCTCATGTAAACTGTCCAGCTGAAACTAAACGGACTCTTTCCTGCGGTTTGAATTCTTAAAACATTACAGAGCCTTTTCAGTAACAGTTTTGGTGGTCGCCACGAAGCCGGAGTGCAACAGAACGAGACGTGTTATCGTTTATTAAAGGACCGCAGAGGCTAGGTGGAGTTCGCTCCGACTACACCGATGGTGTACTGGTTGCGGGAAAAACACGGTCTCACCTTCAATGGCTGCCATCTTGAATATGATGTGTGATAAACTGTGTTCACTGCAGGATCACTGATGATGTGGCTGACAGTCAGTGGCATCAGCTCTGTCAGTGTGTCCAACTCTGAGATGCACTAACAGCGTGAAGCTAGGATCAGAGTTTAGGGAGTAAATGAGGTTTTATTGGTTTGCCAGAAAGTTCCCGATCAGAGAAACGTGTCTGTGTGTCTCTGACACGCCGATCAAGTTGGATCTGCAGATCATTAGGAGGACACGTTTCTAGAAACATGCATTTATTTTTATTGCATTTGGGAAAATGTCAGGTGACTGGGAGATAGTGTGAATGCTGAAAATATGGTTCTGGGTGAGCCAAACATTTCAGACCCCTGCAGTGAAGTAAAATACACAACATAGTTTCTGTGGCTGCGGCTGAAGCAAACACTTGGTGCACTTGGGAGTTTCTCCCTTTGAGGCAGCCCTCAAACATTTAAGGCCAATTCAGCATGGCAATAAGTGAAGAATTACCATGGAAGCACTCGTGGTTTGAGCCCTTTAGGTTTCTTCTAGCAACTTGTTTACAGCCGGGCTCGTTGAAGGTTGACCCTGACTCTTGTCAACCTTGAGCAGGTCTCTGACTCCAGGCCTGTCCCGTCCAACGCCTCCATCCATTTGTGGATCTTGGAGGGCTGAGGGGTCAGCTCCGTTCTTACACCGTCAAGCCCTCTCGCCTGGATCCTCACTCTGCCAACTCCACTTACTGTCTCCTGCCCCGTGTCCCGCTCCCTCTCCAATCTGCTGCTACCTCCGACCGACCCTGATACATAGCAGAGCACCACGAGACATGTTTCCCTCTCAGCCAGCGAGGAGGGTTATGCGTTGTGTTATCTTTCACTATCTGTGCCTTTCTCCATTTTTTTTTTCCCCTAACTGTCGACTCACATTGCATTACAGCTGTGTGCTACAAGACTCCGAGCCATTGCAAAGGATCAGCTTCTATTAGGGCGCCTATTATCATCTCAAATCAGTCGCATTTTAGCATTTAAGTGTCGAAAGTTCACGCTGAATTTTCCAGCACCATGCCTCAAGGTATAGAAGGCACATCAGGCAGCCGCCTATAACATGCTCTCTCCCTTTTTCTGCTCCTCTAACACGCTGGCTGTTTGTAAAATTACGAGAGATTTCACAGGGCCAGAGCTGGGTGTGATGAAATGCTTGCTGAAAGTGGCTGGCACTAGCAATAAATGTTCACAATGTTCAGCCAGTGTTGCATTGTGCAACAAATATTAAGCTAATCATCAGTCACTTTTGTCTTCTAGGCAACACTGGGGTCCTCTTTATAATCCTATTTACCATCTCCAGTGAAGCCACCCCCTCCCGTGCCCACTGCCCACCCTCTGAATACACACACACACACGTTCGCTGACCCCCTCCCGCCCACCACCCATCCGACCCGCGGCTGTTCATCTCTAATGAAAGAGAAGATAACGCACAGACAGCCGGGATCACACACTAAGATGCCTGCCCTACATCGTGCCTTTTTCTTCCACCAAATATTTCACAGGATGTCACTGACATTATTTAAAGTGATTACATTTAGCAGAAGTGAATGTCATGGAACGGCACAATTACTCTCATGGCAAATTTAGCCCTTCTGACAATCTCCCCTACAGGTTAGCTTCACCCCGGCCCCCGTCCCTGCACGCATGCACACCCACAAACACAAAATGTTGTGTCATGTATACCGTGAAACCTATGCAGGAGAAAACAAAGAAAATGCTGACTTATGTCTCAATCCAAGAGGAAACATTTGCTGTCAGGCGCGTTCATTTCAATAACTAATATGAGAACCCTGCTGCTGGCTCTGTTACTGCATGTTTACAGCACGTTCACACTTTGGGGATCTGAACGGCAGAAGGAAAAAAATGAATAACAACTTCATTTATAGATGTTACAATGTGTGCATTTTTTTTCTATTAATCTGAATTTCAAAAGGCTTTTTGGGTTCTTCCATCCCAACATTACGAGGGCTAATTTAATCAAATACATTAACATACTGAGTCAATCCACATCACATATCAAGCAAGTGATCACATCTACGCAGCACTAATGGAAAAAGCTGTTTGCTGCATAACATTAAAAATCTAACATCAATGTAGAAAATGTGTGTGAAGCACAGGCAGACATGCCCACACACATTCATTCATTCTCACTTACACTCACACAAATAATTGAGATTTTTTTCACAAGGACACGCAGAGCCTGGAGCCAGTGCTTAATTGCACGAGCTATCATTACACTGAAAATCAACAATTTTAAAAATACACCGAACACCTTTCATCTTCACCCTCCTCTAATCGCACCAGTAAGAGCCGTCTGGAAGGGAGCTTGATGTAGTCAAACTATCTAAACAGCGCCAGCGGGTGCCTCACAATCAGCACCGCTGATGCAGATACTTTTGGACACGGCGGAGTGCTGCAACGCCGCCTCGCACTCCTGCCGTCCTCTCGCCATCTCGTCTCCAATAGGGAATCAGATGTGACCCCGTGTGCCGTGTTTGCCTGTTTCGCCCATGGTGAAGAGCAGACAAATGAACCAGAATCGCAGAAACCGACACAAATCTCTCCCCGCTGTGTTCGCCTCCCTTTGCTTATGAAAAGCCATTTAGAGATTGGTGCTGAAACCAAACTGCTACTTGTCCCTGTCTTTGGAGAGCAGCGAGGATGCACTTGTCTCCTTCCTTTCCAACTGGAGCGCTGGCCTCAGCCCTCAGGGAAATGATATAATGAGGATCTCTATGCCTGCAGTCTGCCTCATTTCAATTGTAAACGCTACACACACCCTGCACTTTGGGCCAGTGATGGCTGCATTATGGGCCACGAGCAGAATGTGACAGTCCATCATGTCCGCACAGTGCACTCCTTCACGTTTCACTGCTGTTCTTTGCAGCTCATCTTCAAATACATCATATTTCATATTTCTTTCTTTCATTCACAGAAAGTTTGAAACGATGCAATAAAATCATGTTGCGTTCAATAATTACCAAAGCGCTAAAACACAAGCATCCTTGTTGCGCTGGTGTTAGCACATAAGAAACCTCGTTAGAACTGCTCAGTATGTTTTGCATGGCTGAATAATTGAACATCACTGGCGAGGCTGAATTCAGCAATTAGCAGAAATGAGGTTAGTGAATGAGTGACACGGCGGGTTAAAGGTCAGCTCACAGCCGAGGCAAGCAAATCCACCAAACTCCCAATTTACACACACTGGCCCAACCTCTTAGCCTTAATATTGACAAATGCATAACAGCAATGTCAAGTGCTCAAGGGTGATCTACTTTTTTCCTGATGTGGGGCTCCCTGGAGTACGGTGCAGAAACATATTCTCTTCAAACAATCCCAATGACAGCCAAATAGCCTGCTTGTCGCTTGTAAAAAACCTTCTAATGATGCGTGTCGAGGGAGCGCCCTGCCTTCTTGTAGCAGACGACTCCCCTGTGTACGAGGAAAAGCAGAGGGAAAAAATAATCATGTTTCCCCCAAATCATTCCTCCTCGTGAAATCCAACGACACCCGAGCATCTAAACAAACCTCTCCTCTCAGGTTCTCTCGCATTTCCTCCCCTCCTGCCTTTCTGATCTGTTGAGTCAACATTCATTACAATAACCATTAAATTTCCATTTTCAAACAGTATTTGCACATATGCAAAGACTGGAATATCTACTGGAAAAAAAATTGGACATGATAGGTACACGAGTGGAAGCACAGGCTCTTCGTGCTGCTGTTGCATCAGTGCAACATGGATCCATCCAGGGTTCCCCGCTTCACCTTTCATATGAAAATTAGAACAAAAATCACGGGAAGCTGGATGTTTGCTGTCTGGGGCTTAATGTATCTGTATGAAACACTGGTGGAAAGGCAACAAGATCATATCCATGTATCTCTAATATGATTTCTTGTCAGAGTGTTGTAGGCTAAGCCACGAGGGGCTTCTCATTTTAGGTCTGAAATTCTACCACAGCACTGGTATTTTTAAAGAAGTGATTGCTTTCATATGTTAAAATAGCACCGTGTGTGTGTGTGTGTGTGTGTGTGTGTGTGTGTATTATTTACTTTATCACAATAATTGCTGATTGAATTTATGCTAACCTATCATTTCTTTGACTTTAATGCAGTTTGTAACTATTCTAACAGTTTATTCAGACCAACGTTACATTTGCTAAAACAATAATGATCAGTGAGTTTTTAAGGGTTAATCTGAGAAGCGGTCGAGTTTTGATCTCTGGGGAGCAGATCGGTTCATTGTGAGATCACAGAGCCTCTGTTAAAAACATCTTTTTCATGTTCACTGAGCACATGACAGGGCGGCCAATGAGAGAGCAGGAGGCTCCATGTCTTAATGCCAAGAAAGTGGGAGTGCTAACGGGCTCTGATTAGCTCCGTTTATCTCTAATTAATTACCTTTACCTAATTAGATGCTCTGTTTCAGCCAGACATGGAGTCAAGTAGACTAGATTATTAGTGTGCTCATCGGGCCTTCATAAAGGGCTGAAATTAATGTTACGTGCAAAAGAATCCGCTGCTTTAATTGCACAGGTGTTGCCTTATGGCAACACTTCATCATCCGCTGGCTCCCCAAGATTATTAGCAAGGATTCATACAAAGGGACTATTCTGTGAACTGCACCCTCACAACAGCTCATTAGTTAGGCTTGTTATTGTATTATTTATTACATTTGGCCTTCCCCCATTGCCCATATTGATTCATAAGCCCTATTTTTTTTAACTCCTCTTCTTCTTGGCTGTCTCTTATTTCATTGCCAGTTAGTGAGTCTAATTTCAAAGCCTGTTTCCACAGATCACCGGAAGCCATAAAGACAGAAAAAGTGTGTTTTCACACTTGCATCTCTTTTTCAAATAGCCTCCTTTGATAAACAAGAAAAACACAATGCAAAGTCTGCAGAAGGGGGGGGCAAATTAATTTGATAATTAGCATTAATAAATTCCTCAAGTGGGTTTTATTTGAGAGTGTACACAGATTTGTGAAGCGAGGCAGAAAAAAAGGTTCATTCTATTTTTATGATGCAAGTGAGCTTTGCGTTACATATGCAGCATGTAATGTAGTATTTGTAGTACTTATAGCTGCAACAAACGGCTGACAGGCTCACACTCTCTTTTTGGGCACGTAGACGTTCGGACGCTTGTTTATCGGGCCGAGATGTTGCAGCCACTTAGCTTAGCTTAGCTCAGACACTTGACAGAGATCAGAGAGTGAGCTGAGCTCCGTCCAGCTGTAACACAATCCCTCCACCCGCACCTCTAAAGCTCAATAACTGACATATTATCTCTGGCTGTCGGGCGGAGGGAAGCCATTTCTTCATGATAAGCTGCGCTAACCAGCTGTTAGGTAGAGCTGCATGTTTACAGTTGAGATATAAGAAAGCAAATAAGAATATTTATCAAGTTATGTATTCAAAGCTTTCATATATACTGAAACATGTTTGGTGGTCCCGGCCAATTCAGTCCACATGTGAGAATTTATCAAGTAACCACAATAAAATGAGAGAAAAATGATCTTTGGAATTATAAAACAGTCATTTCCAAAGTAAAACGTCCTGGAATATCCGCTGTTTGGGGGCGATCATGATGGCCTTTAATTGGCCTTTAATTTGGCCGTGGCAGCGGCTGAAGCTAAAACAGAGCAGAGTTTTATTCCTCTGCAGCTTCAACAACAGTTTTTTTCTCTCCTCCAGTCTCACATTGTGTTGTTCTGGGGAAAAGCAAGGCTGACAGCTTGAGGAAGTCTGATGTCCTGGCACTTATATAGCCCTGGCAAAGGAGTGGATACTGCAGTGAAGTAAGGGATGTGGGGGAGAGAGAGCCAAGGAGAGCCTGAGGGAGGCAGTCCAGTGGACATGCATATGGTCTTCTCCTGGTTAGCTTCTCCGCTGCTTCCTCCTCACCACTTATGGCCCTTTGCAACCTTGTCTTATGGCACCTTTGCCAATAGGAACGGGCAAGGCAGCTGTAACCAAGCATGCTCAAGGCCACTGACCTGGAAATGTGGCTCAACCTAGCAAGCCCACTCACTAGCCTCTACTGGATTTGTATGGCCGGAAGAATATACCCCCCCCCGATCCCCCCTCCCCCTCGCGCCACCCCCCCTTCACCCCATACACACACTTGATATCACACTGCTCATAACACTCAGCTCACTGGCAGTGTTATTATTGTCCTACAATACATTTGCAAATGCTCAGTCTAAATATGTATACTAGCATGACAGCGCAGATCAGACCGTCAGCGTCCTCCAACACATTTTGTCATGTTAGCATTAGCCTTAGCGTTACGTGAAGGCTTCAGAAGCTTAGCAAGTCAAGAGTCCGCGTCTGAGGGTTTTCTTTAAAGTGCTCAATTACGACTGTCTTTAGTCGGCTGTGATGGATATATTAAGATCAATTTCACTGCGCACACCCCGTCTTTACTTTATTTCATCACATGTCTGATAGATATCACAGTGTGACAATCTCCTAAGAAGAGCTTCAGATTTATGCAACAATACTCGATCATTTCAGAAATTTCCCTCAGAGAAAGGAAGTAAAAACCAAACAGCACGCCATGTTTGTTCAGTGGCTCCGAATGAGTGAAATTAACAAAGATGATGTGACACCATCTGTCATCAGCCATTACTAATCAATGGGCTCTCCATTCACTCGGGCATATTCCCAGTGGTCTTACTTCCTTAAAAGTACAGCAGGTATTTTAATACGTGATGAAAGGCTCGTTTCATAGCCGAGCATGAAATATGAGGGACATGTGACGACTGGGATGCGACCTCCTGTCTCAGAAGCTGCTCGCGGAGACGAGACGAGGAATCAAGCATCACTTTGAGACGTGATGGCGGGCTTTAAACTGAAGCATCTTAACTTGTGTCACGTTTAGAAACAATTAGAGCCCATTTGATGTTTGATAGGAGTGTGTGTGTGTGTGTGTGTGTGGCTCATTTCAGACACTTAGCACTTCAAGTATGCTGACATATTCGACTGAAGACAAAAGACTGTATTCCACTGATAGTGTAATGACAGACATTGCTTTAGCTTGTCTTACACCTGCGCCGTAATCAACTTACTTCAGCATAAAACAAGTGATGCTGACCTAAATTGGCTCCATATCGATGTTCCTCCTTTCATTCTATTATGATACATATACATATGACAACATGGCACTGATTTGAAGTAGGATGTTCACAGCACTGTTCTTTGCTTGATCATTTATTTCTGAACTTCTTTCGAGCGGGTGAAAAGTTGGAGAAAGGCCCTCTGCCAGACAAAGGTCACTCCGCCAAGAGCACAGAGAACATTCTCCTGCCTCTCATCCTATTTTTTAGGCGTGTGGGTGGAGCGTGGGGGTGTCTCTCACACTCTCTCTCCCTGACACACTCCAGCCGCACTGCTGTCCTCAGCATCTCCGTGGGGCGGTGACTAATTGCCCCCGTAAATCACTGTGCGGGCCGCGCGATCCTCCGTTTATTTTTCCTGACAGTAATTTAGTGCTTGCTCTTTTACACACTTGTCATCGCGTGTTTTTCCTCACATTAGAGGCTGGTGGAAAAAGGACTGTAATTAACGGTGCGACGCGCGCTCGCCACGGCTCTTTCATCATGGTGTGATAATTGTGCTCCTTGTCTGTCACAGTAACCTCTCAGTTTCCCCTGGAACTTCCTCCGTGCTATTTGTCAACCCCGAGAAATGGGAAGGATTCTCGTGGCCTGGCTGCGAGTCGGCTCGCCTCGCTACCAGTTTTCCTATTTGTATCAAGACCGAGTCATTTATATTTCATACAAAACCTGTCACAAATATTAGCCCTATCCTGCACGGGAACATAAAAGATATATGGTAAACACACCTGAGTGTTTGATAGTTGAGGAGTTCTACGCCCTCCTTTGCTTCTCACTTGCTTACTCTGTTTCACTCCTGAAGGGAGGGGAGGTCGCAGAGGAGTTGGCAGGGACAGGCTAATAAACAGTCCATGCATTCATAGTGCTAAGATGCAAAAGCCAGAGCAGTGGGGATGCACAGAACAGCTGAGCCCATAGAAAACCCATTCAATGAGCTAATCTATTTACAGGAAAGCCCAGTTCACTCATCTCTTTAGAATTTACAGTGGAATAATGCAGTGGATACGCTGCAGAGAGTGTCATATTCTATTTTTATCAGCTGGAGGCAGGTGATTCACTGTCTACCTTGTTATCCTCTGCTGTTCCATGCTGGGGATGCATAGTATCCATCACCCATAACCTGCACCCCAGAGGTTAAGTCATCAATAACTTTGCTGCTGAAAATATTGCAGAGGACTTGGAGGTTTGCGTAAGGTCCTTTGACTGGCTGTCCACATCCCGCTCCAAGTCCCCCTGCACCTCTTTCTCTCAACTTCGCCTGGATTTTTTAATATCTTTATTCTCCTGTCACAGACAGGGGCTAATGGGATGTGTGGTCAAGATTTCAGGATCCATCACTGGCTTGCTGAAGAATTAGCATGGGCCCCATGCATCACCTGCCAGAGCTGTCAGGCCTGCTGTCTCCCGCGCTTCATTATAGCGCTGGCACTGTGCTGCCTGTCTCCCCTCTGCGTTCGCTTCTCCCCAGCCAGAAAGCGTGGCCGGGAGGAAGGAAAAAAAGGCCCCACCACGCCCCTCAATGTCAGCCCCGGTCACCAGCCGCTGAATTAGGATACACTGTCGTGCTTTTAGAAATTAGGAAGAGGAACGGACGGAGCTTCTGGCTGCCGAGGATGCTCTCAGAGACAAGCGATCCCCCCTCCCTCCTCTTACCCCTTCACTCCTCCTCTTCCTCTCTGTGACATAGCTTTAAGTGTTTTTTTCCCCCCTTTTTTTTATCAAGAGTAAAAAGTCTTTAAAACTATTAGGGTAATTAGGAAGTATTTGTCCCTTGTCATGCTGAAGGAACTATTTGATTACTCATGTCCCTGTGGTTGGGAGTGGGGGGGCCGCTCTCACTTTTGGCGGCTAACCCCTCGTGCCTCATTCAGAGCCTGGACCCAGAAAACCCCCACGAGAGCCATTCTTTATGTCTTCTCTGCAGCACAGATTAGACCGGCAGTGCTAAGAAGGTCACAGTGAAAATGAAGAGAGCAAAGCAGGACTACAGCTGGGGACCCTGCCCCGGTCCTTTCCCTCTCCCTCTTATTAGCAAATCAAAGCTGCCTCCAGAAAGATTCACACTCCTCACCTGATTTTGTCCTTTTCCGTTAATCACATAGCCACTTTGCCTTGACTGACAGTTTTCTTTATAATTGGCCCATGATCTGGCAAGGATCTAATAACCAGAAATCTCCTGAGGGTCCGCCAGGCTTGGGCGACCTGTCTACACACACAGGAACACACGCACACACACGCCTCCACCATCCCCCTAACACCATCTGCAAAGGGCCGTTGCCATGCCACACTGTTTGTGCATGACAGCGGCAAGCTAATCTTAACGTTCAATAATGGTGTGAATATTCAATGAGCAGCTCAGGCAGAGGATCCACAGTAGCACACTCTAATTACTGTTCATTTGCCAGAGTATCAAAGCCTAATTACTGTTCATTTTAATGCTCCCGAGAAAAGGGAGGAGAGTCAAGGCAGGGTTAGAGGAAGATGCCCTCGAGAGATCAGCCAGTCAGTCTTTATCCGTCTCCTCCGCCGCCTCTCTGCTTGCAGCCAGTTCATTGTCTGTGTGCGTGTGTGCACGTCCCGCGTGCGTTTGTGCGTCCGTGTGCTTCGTCGTGCAAGCAAACATTCAGAATTTCTTCAAACAAACACGTTAATCAATCACAGAGACAGCTTAGAGGAGAGAAAAAAGGAAGACATGAGAGCACAAGACGAAGGCAAGAGACAGGGTCCATAATCCCGAGCTTATTGTTTCTTTTCTCTTCTTTATCTGTTTAATGTGTTTTGGGTAAATATCAGACAAGGGAAGGGAGGGGACCGCCGTCATATTGTCTTTGCCTTCACCAGAAGAAAGCTCCTTTTTCTTCCCTCTCACCTAATCCTGACAGAAGCCACCACAATCACTATCTGCCACCCGTTTGACAGCTTCTGTCACCAATTAGCAGCTAAATCAGCATCTCCCCAAACAGGAAAACGAAGCAATTTATATGTCTATTATTTATCGCTTGTCTAAGCGGGTATTCTTCTCTTTTCATTCACACTCGCACTCCTTCACATTAGAAATCAGACAACTGCAATGCAGTCGGCGGCTCGCTGGTCCTCTCAGAGCCGCGGCTCCAGTACGGGGGCCCCGGTGGGTGGGGAATAAACCCCGTCTTATCCTATCAGGAAGTTTGTCCTGTGAATCTTCAACCCCGTGCTCCGCAAAATTTACAAGGCATCAACAACCCCTTTAATGAGCCACACCAAGCTGTTCGCCGGCTTTCCCCATGATAGGATGTTAAATGAAAAGCTGCGTGCAACACGAGAGGTTTGTTATCATTCAATCTGCTTGGGACCGCAAACTGGTCATTATCCAGCCATTATTTTCCTTGATTTACAATCGAGGGTGGAGGAGGCGATTGCTGTGGCTTGTTCTCCCCTCAGTGGGACGGAGAGGAACCAGCTTGAAAATTTGCATTTACATGATCCGGCTGAGCAGCTTATTAGATCTGGATATTTATTTTCCACTTAAACCGATGTTTGATTACTCTTTAATAAAGAACAGGAAAACCACAGAGCTGGCTCTGGGACTAACTGATCCTGCCCAGTGGTTTCTTTGGGATTTTGTGTAATGAAATGAGAGGCAGAGAAGAGGAGCAAGCTTAGCTGGTTTATAACAGATGAAGATGAACTGCAGGACAAGAACAAGAAGACATATGAATTCCCCGAGTGTAGCTAAACTGTTATTGTCACAGAAAGCATAATCATACGGGATAACAAAGAGATTCAGGAATAACACTGAGATCATACAAAGATACTTGAGGCAAACTGAGCTGTTAGGAAGAAAACACCAAACATCCAGCCTATAAAATAAGTCCTGATCTACAACAGTGGCACCAAACAGCGGTGCAAAGGTGGAGCTACAAAGCGAGACTCGACAGAAAGACGACATGTAGGCAAGCCAAAAAAGAAAGGGTGTCAGCGAGCAGTTTAATTGTGCTGAGATTAAAACACAGCGATGCTCTAAAATAAACTGCACCAGCTAAAAGAGCGCCGTGTGCTCAAAGGCAGAAACTAAAGATTAGTTTGATTAGCTGCTAATCCAACAGAGATTTGCTCCATTTATCAATGCTTTGCAGCATTAAATGTAAAAACAGCCATGTATTCCTATTTTTTATGTTTAATGCAACAAAGCATTGACACATGTGATAAATCACTGTCAGATTAGAGACATTTTATACATGTGTAAAATCAAAAAGCTGAGCTTTTGAGCCCACATGGACCTCAAGGAGAAGACGGAATAAGAGTGGAAGATGACCAGATACCTGCAGCCTGCAGGATGACTCTGATACTCCACGACTGGATTTGCACATTTTTATGTCTCCTATTCAAAGATCCCCTCCAGACAACACCGAACCACAAGAAACACTTTGTGTCTGACGTGGTTCTTCCCCAAAACCCTTCAACTGCTTTGTTCACATTATATCATAAAACGTATTTCATCTCTCTTACCAAAATTAATGAACGTGCAGTCAGTTTAAATGCAACACACAAAACTTCACGACAAAGTTAATTTAAAGTTTAAGGTTTCCTTCCTGGGGAATACTGCACCGTGATTGGCTTAGAGCCCAGCTGTGACATCATAATTAGATATTAGTTATAAGTGCAGCAGATAAATGTAAACAGGTTCCTAATGTCACGCGGTTCTGTAAAGTGAAGGCAGGCACATTTTTGAGAGGACTTACATAATAATCCCAGTAATATCAGATGTTTGTGATCATGAACGTAACTTCTTGCACAAATCTTTGTTTTTCAGGAAAACTCCTTGAACCTGAGTGACTGTAATACTGCGAACACGCCTGTGGGGTAAACCTTCAGGGTCACTGAATAACCGTTGACTGTACAGAGAAGGAACGCCGTCCCCCTGACAGCACATATGGGAATATAAAACAGATGAGCGTGTCAGCCAAGGCAAAAATGGAAAAGAGACTATGAGCTATAATTGCTTATGGACATTTGCTTTAAAGCCAAGTGATGTTGCACTTGACTTAATCAATATTTGCCTTAAAAAGCCATTTATAACCGAGTCACAGTTGATGAATAAGTCACAACAGCAGCACGTATCTCTAGTGTAAAGCGAGAGGTCATGATCTGCGGAGGGGCGGTGCAGGCTGGCTCACCGAGGCCTTCCAGGTGACTGAAACAACGAGCTCGACAGCCGACGTGAAACACAAGGTTGACATCATCACATACATGATGCTGGAGCTGTCTGTCTCTCACACACAAACAAGCCTTCCCCATGCATTAACATAAAAACATACATAATTCCCACCTCCCATAACCTCTGCATGTTGTCCACCACACAGCAGGCACACACACAGAAAATGCAGAGGTGAGCCCTTGGCCTGGAGTGCCCCTCATTTAAGACGATCGACAAAATCAATAAAGTGAAGTATGTTTCCTCACTCTTCTGGCTCTGTTCCCGCTCCTGAAGCATTCCCTCAAGTAACCTACTCCAGCTGAGTTCTATTACTGCAGCTCTTCCCCCACGTGTATACATCCTCTGCTGCTCTGTCTTCCCCTCAGCAAAACAAACTCCAGCAGCACAGACCAGAGTTTTAGTCTTGATGGCTAACGCGGAAAACAAGGCGAGCTTTGACACAAGTACCAGAGAACAACCCTTAAAGACCAAAATAAAATGTGAAATTGTTGCATGATGTACTTCAGTGAGTCAGACAGAAGAGTTTCTATGTGTTGACGATTAGCTATTGATTTCCTTTCAGGGTGCTGTTGAAACACACAGTAGGCAATATCCTACATAAGCACACGATGATAAAATAAGCAATGTTGATGGAACAGTTTGACATTTTTGAAAATTTCAAATTCCTCTTTAGACTCAAGGTGGGAGGATTGATGCTAGCTTAGCTTAGCATAAATGCTGCACTCAAACAGGAGAGGCTATGAATGCAGCCTTAAAGTCACAGCCCGTTATCCTAACCTTTACTGTGTGTCTCAAACAGATCAGGGTTATGCTTTTATAAACATCTCACAAAATATTAGTGTCATCGTATAAATTATAGCACATTTATTATTATTATTATTATTATTATTGTTATCATTATTATTATTAGTTAGAATGACCCTAAAAGGAATGACCCAGACTCTCTGTTTCCAGCCCTTATCCTAAGCTAAGCTAAGCTAAGCTAAGCTAAGCAGCGTTACATGACAAATTTGTAGGATTTCAATGCAAGTGCTCGAGAAAGTTCAACTATCTGCTCCTAAATGTTTCCCTGGATGTCACTTTATGGAAGTCTGCATTTAATTCAAAGTGAACTGAGAAAGTAATAAATCCAAACTGGGTTTTAAGAAAGCAGCTTTTTTTGTCTGAGCTTAATTTGGAGTCCCATGAGTTTGCATGGCAAATCCTTTCTCCCTGCTCGCTCTCTTGTACCTCTGTGCTGCAGAACTAAAACAATAAACTGAAAAGAAAAAGAAGACATAAAAATTATCTCCTAAAACAGATGATGCTTCACTACAAAGCTCCTCTCACACAGCCTAAAGAAAGCTTTGTGCTGATCCATCAGCACTTTCAATAAGTGTCACATAAGAGAAGAAGGTGCTTATTTTCTTCTGTTTCCTATTCTCAGTATGCCCAATTAGCTAGCACCTTGCTGGGTGTGTACTCTCTCCATTGGTTACTGTACAGATGGGAGGGGGACTGAATAAATCTTGGGATTTGAAATCGTTGATTGACACAGAGGCATCTCCAGGCTGTGCACCCATAAACATTAAAGTAAATCAACCGCAGACCATATAAACACTAAAAACTGATGTTCAGTTTTGATACATTTTTGAGCTTGAAACATTTGTTTCTGGTTAGAAGCTCATTACCTATAACACAGTCATTCATCACGAGCTGCCTTTGTTCTTCTATAAAATATACAGCAGTTACCTGCATAGCAGATGATGGAGTGTAGCTCAGTGAGCCTCAGGGGGGCATCTTTCATGAATGGTTTCTGCTGGCATGCACAACCTGCCAAAACACAAGTGTGAATCAAAGTTATTATAATTAACTATACGTTCAGCTTAAAACTAAAACTACATTTTAGTTTATGAAATGAAAATGAAGTTGTGTAGTTATAAAATCTGTCGGTGAAACAGGCGTGCAGAGGTGTTGGCGTTCAGTGAGAGGGAAATATCTACATATCAACCGCCTTCAATATTAAAACTAAAAACACCACTGACGATGATAAACAGCAATAAACCCCACTCTCAAATTTAAATCAAACTAAATGGAATCAAAAAATACATTTAATGAAAAGAAGTTCAGTGTCTACTGCGATTTTCTCAATGAAATACTGAGAAAAATTAATATGGTTCCCAGTCCAGTCTACAGTATGTAGCTTAGCTTAGCTTAGCGTAGTTTAGCTTAGCTCAGATCAGAACAGCGCCTAGCTCTCTCCAAAGCGCTCTGTTAGGACAGCTCCTGAATGAAGGCTGCTTTCTCCTGTTGCCAGCATCACCTGCTGGAGAGTGAAGCCTCGCTGGAAAGGCTCAGCTATGAAACAAACTGAACTTCTTTTCAACTCAAAGAGGGACATAATTAACAAAATGAACATCATGCTGTGTTCAATAAAACATGTGACTACTGTTTTAGCCCATGAACTCACCAGGAAAGCCTCTGCCGAGGTCGCAGATTGAAGGAGATCAGGGACGTCTTCCAACAGACTTCTGTACAAGCGGACATCTTTGCAGCAGTGGTGTCGCCCCCTGCTGGTCATTAGAAAGAATGCAGGTTTGGGGCACGTGGCTTCATTTTCAGCCCCAAAAGTTTTTTTCATCTTTTACACACAGTTTATCACCACACATCCAACAGCCAGTTAGCTTAGCATAAAGACTGGAAACAGCACCTCAAAGTCTGTGATAATTATTTACCCAGAACAAAATATATGTTTGTTTATTTTTTATTGTGTCTTTGACAAACTAGTTTTAGAGCTGCTGGACGTTGTATCCTGCTAACACTAACTCCACACTAAACAAACCAGTTAAATATTTATTGAATGTGCACAAGAACAGCACCGATCTCATCTACTAGCTGTCAACAAGAAGCAGGAAAAGCATTTTCCCCAACAACTATTCTTTTTAAGCATCTGATTTTAATAACCAGGAAACAAATTGGGCACTAAAATGTTGTTTCTCATTCAAAATCGAGACGACTAGAAATTCAGATTTATTCACCTGCTGACCGAACCCTGACCTGCTGAATAAAAAGCCCATTTCAAACTACCTTTCCTTTGCTTTATAATAAGAACTCTTTGAGGTGTGAGAGATGAGGGAGGAAACAAAGCTGGAGACTGCAAGGTCAAATCTTTGGGTTCATAGACCCCGAGGAGGTAAATTGATTGTTGAGTGTTAGGGGAGGGGTAGGTAAGCATTTAACTGCTGACAGACAAACTCTGGCCCTTCAGGGCAAAGTAGGCAACACATTACTTGACATCATTTCCACAGGTCTGTGCTCCACAATCCTCTTCTGTTCAATGGGGCAAGACCCTGTGCTTTTGTTACAATTAACCCATTAGGAGAGGCCTTTCATTCACAGGTGATTCCATATTCCCCTGCGCTCCTCAATAACACGACTGATCTGAGGCACTGCGGCCTGCAGACGTGTGCCAGATAAACTCCTGAAAAGTGAATGATGTCTCATCAATAACACTAGCTCACAACTAGCACCGCCCTATCACAACTTTACAGCATTTTGTTGAAATGAACAACATTAAACACACTTTGCATCCCTTGGCTGGAATAAATGTGTTGTTTCTGCAGTGTACATGTTGTATATAGCCTGCAATAAAAACAGATGACTCTTACCCTTGGTGAAAAACATAAAAGTATTTAAAAATTGACCCCTAGGGTCTGCTTTGTCCGTAGCTGCAGGCATTATTATACCCTGGCTGTCACAAAGTACCCCCTCAGGTCATTACTCCCGGGCAGCTACGGACCCTTTGGCAGACAGAAGCTGAGCTCCATTATCTGGGACGCAGAGAGAGGCTGAGCGTAGCAAAGAGGAGGCAGGGATGGGGGGGACACACTGGCCACGGATCAGAGGAAACGGCGAGATGGCACCATTCTGATGTGATGTTTTTGGGGCCTCGCCCGGGCCTGGAAGCAGACCATTTGGGAAAGGTTCTAGTGGTAGCTGGCATGTGCTGGCAGAGAAATACTTAAACCAATCAGGAACATAATTGCATATTTTTTCATCTGCTTTTCATTTGATGCATATATTCTCTTTAGTTAAATAGCCTCCTTCCTGCCAGCTCCGGCCCATTGGAGTGCAGATGAGAGTGGTCTGCGTGTTGGTGTTTTAAATCAAAGCAAAGCTCCATTGTAAAATACATCAGCATTATCATTGAAAGGCCAAAGGCGTACATGTCAAAGCACACAGCATCACAATAATTCTACATTAACTCACTGCAATCCAAACTAAGGTAACAGCAATCTGCACAGGAAGTTGCATACAACACAGTCTGATTTTTATTTATATCCATCAAAAACAGGTTCTAGAGGCAGTTCATGGATGGAGTCCTTCTACTTCAAAATGCAGCCAGAGATTTTGGCCTAAGAGGCTCCAGGTCTAATCACACTGAAACAATGATGTAACATAATCATCAAAATCTTTGAATTAATGTGCAATAATCAAATATATTCTATAAAATATAGCAAATACATGAATATGAACAATAAACCCATCCACCTTCATAAGTGCTTATCCAACCAGAGTGGTGGGAGGGCTGGAGCCTATCCCAGCCTTAAGTGGGTGAAAGGGTACACCCCCGAGAAGGTCGCCAGTCTGTCACAGTGCCAACACATACAGACAAACAACGGTTCACCCTCCACAGCCCGAACCTTCTGCCTGTGACAGCGCTGACGCCTGCACCACTGAGGCTGCTGTGAGCTTCGTCTCCTAAAGTCAGCCAAGGACCTGGAAGGATTCGGCCCCGGAGTCCTCCAACTTCACTACCAAGCTTTTTTTGGGTGGGTGGGTAGGTGGGTGCAGGGGCAATGACCAAGTTAGAGACACTGAAGAAAAATGAAGAAATATTCATTAACCGTAACATCAACACTGTCAACATCAGAGCTAACGGGAGGCAGACATGCTGATGCTGGTGATTTATTGACCTGAGTAAGATTTTTTTCTTCTTCAAATCAGTTTAGATTGTGTTTAATAACCGAGCTTTACAACAAACTGTGATGTGCAAAAGAAAAAAAGAAACCCACCAGAGTCTGATTCATATTCATACACATTTTCATGGACCTGATGAGTCCGTTTCAGTCCAGCAGCAGGAAACATCCTCAGGTAACCAAGGCCAGCAGGCTGCATCCTCTGAGGACATCACTGCGTGCATTTTGAACCAAAAACCAGCCGATGATACGATTCTATGCAGCACATCATTAACACAGGAAGGATTCACTCTAACTTGTTAAATGTTTAAAACTAATTCATGTTGAATACAATCCAAAACTCTTCAAGCAGATTATTCTGACCCCCCTCCCCCCCCAACATGGTGCCTATCAATAACCTCCCTGATTATGAGTCTAGCATGAAACGCAGCACATAATTCAGCATTATTGTAAACCTTTTCTCTCTATAGACAGAATTATTTACTGAAAGATCACCACCACATAATTTAGTGATGTAAACATGCTGAATATTCCTGGGTATATAACAAAGTTGGCAATTACGATAAGCAACTTTAAGTCTAATTGTGCTCCAGGGGCTCTACAGGCTGTAATATGCAGATTCCAACAACAACATTTTTTTAAAATTCTGTTTAGATGTGAAGCCATTGTGAATCAGCCTGGACTCAATCTCATGAATCTGTGAAGCTGCTTTGGAATTTATGCACATGAACTCTGAGAAATCACATATGACAAAACGTAGAACACAGATTTTTGTGCAATTACTCATTCATTACCTCTTTAGTTTACAGACAGAGGAGCCATCATGCACTGCGTCCTCACTGAATTTCTTCCCCTCTTCCAGGGCATCACGTGCACGTCAAACCGCCAATCAAACATGACAGCTATTTACACTCACTGGGTGAGATGAAAGGTTCTCGCTCCATCACTCAGGCCCCCATTCACCTAAGAGAATGGGAAAGAAGACAGACAAAGCAGGAAAAAGGCCTGTAAATTTTTATATTCTGGGCTGTCTCGGATGCTTTCCTTTGGAAGGCGAGCAGGCGTGCACGCAGACTCACACATGCCTTCATCCGTGTGTGTGAGCATGTGCAGAGTTACAGCAGGAACACAGACACACTGTTACTAATGCTGCAGCAGCGCTCTTTGATGTTCAAGGTGCTGTATCTGTTGTGCATGTCTGTCCTCTCAAATCATTTTCAGCACCGGGAGTAAAACACGGAAACAAAGGCAAACAACATATTCAAAAGTGTCAAACGACACATCTGGCGTTTCATGTTTGCTGGCTGATGGTGACACGGCAGCCAGCTTCACACAGCGAAGATGCAGGACAGGCTAATTGACACCGGCTGCTGAAGAAGGCAAAAGGTTAGAGAGGCAGAGGGCCATCTCTGTCATCAAACAGACTCCAACTTTCTCCGTGTTTCTCCATCAGACTGAGGAGAAACATTCAGGCTTTAAATGCCCTGAACATGGAGAAATCTAATATCTGACATCTTTGCCAACAGACTGGAGTTTTTACCTTTTTAAGTCATTTAGGAAGGATTAAATTAAAAAACCAGTTAAATAAACCTGTGATACATTTAGCAGACCAAATAATTACTGGATTAACCTATAAAAATGAATGCAATAGAAAATCCAGGTGCAGTAATAACATAACAAATAATGGCATCAAGTATTTTATTTTAGGTCAAACAGCAGAATTCCTCTGAAGTCTGCAGTTAGTCAGCTGATTCAGTTCTTCACATGCAAAGAGTAATAATTAGTCCCTCAGTATAATTCCTCCCTCCTGTTTAGAACATTATCACAGCTGCATTATTTTTGCACTTATTCATCTGTGCATTGATCAGTGGACGCCAGAGTTCACCTGTTTTCTCTGTTCTGGACTCACCTGACAACCCGAGGAGAAGAAAATTAATAAACCTGGTATTTCATCTGCTAAAGTCTCCACTATCTCACCAGCCTGCGGCTAGGTGTCTGATGCTCAGCGCCGAGCAGGTGCTGTACTGTACTTTTATTTGTCTCCCTGCTGCAAACATGGAGACAAAGTTGATGAGAGCAGCGAGACTCAACCAAAAACCTGCAGCCCTAAAACCCAAAACACAAGCTGAAAGGTGCAAAAACTGCAGTGATGGATGATTGTGGCTCTTACTACTGCACTGTGGTTATGTCCAGTCGATATTACATAGACTCCTTATTAGGAACATTAGGACTAAAAGAAGCTTTTATTGAAGACAGATATTTTGCAGTGGCCTCAGCACTCGGGCGACATATTAATAAAGACCACATCATTGACCTGTCTTACTTTCCATGCATCCAGCCCATGTTTTTGTTAGCATTCACCTGAGGTCAAATGGGAGGATTATACTGCTACGAGCCAGCAGAGGGAGACTGTCTATGTACAGACAGTTATGCAGGTAAATGGTTGAGCCATGGCATGCCACCATAACAACTTCATTCATTCTATAAGTCAGTGGAGCTGGATGAAAACCCTTCCTTCAAATACATAAACCCATGTATTCCCATGGCGTTGTGCTAAAGAGTGCTGTTAGTCCAAAATCTACCATTGTGTTCAGTTGTGATAATATTTGGACCGATAACAAGCAGTTCAGTGCTCATCCTGAAAGAGACTACTACTGCGATAGAAATGCACGATAACAGGATGACTTTGGTTTGATTTGCAACGATTTGAGGGCACAAATGTACCAAATACTGGGAGCAAAATTCACCTGCAGCATACCAGAGACACCAAAGCCTTCAGGGTAGGGGTCAATGGTCGAGATTTTCCTCCAGTTTGCACCTGTGTGTATAAATACAGTCTGTGGTGCTATAGTAGGCAGGTATGTACCTTCTCTCGAAATGCAATTACAAAAACATGCCCGTGATTCAGGAATCTGACCACAGCCCAATCAGTGCAGTAATGGGAGATGGAGCAGATCTGAGACGAAGCAACAGTGATAACTCTGCTGCAGCTCGCTCCACGTGCTAACACTGCCTCTGATGGGAGGAAAAACTGCTGTGTGCGTTTGGTAAATCGTTTTTTCAAAAATAATAATAGATGCAGGAATAAATTTGACTATTATTGGCTTAGAGGAAACTTCTCAAATAAACAGGTTTATGGTAAGTCATATCACTTGGCAGTCGATCATCATGATCACTCCTGGATCGTCCCAGGAGGTGGCATATTTATTAGTATGCAACAGATGTGGAAGCATGCGTTTTCCTTGCTTAGGCTTGTGGAATTGGTCTTTTGGTGGCAGTATAAATATGATGAACTGTAGCCTGTAACAGGCACTGGATGCTGCACAAGGACAAAACGTCCAAATGAGCAGCAAAAGTCGCGTTGCAGCTACTTTACAGCGGTGCCATCAATGATTGATCTACACCCCGCTGAGCCTCTACAGGAAACAAAGTATAGCGCCTATAATTTAGTTGGAAAACAATGCGTGAGACCGCCGGCTTGTGCATCCATTTCAGCACAAGCATTCCCTTGTGCAGATAGATCATTAAACAACCAGGCGCTTTGCAATATGGTGTAGTCAATGTCACTGAAAAGATGGGACAATAAAGTGAGATGGTGGGGTTGCAACAGCAGGGAGAGAGAGAGCATGGAGATGTATTAATGTCACATAGGCTTTAGCCTGCCTCCTTAAGCCCTGCAAAGAGTCACCCAAGCCAATTTCCATTATCATATTGATTGAAATAGTTCATCATAGTGTAATTTTAGGTTTATCGCCACCCGGTTGGGAATAAGACCAAAGCATTATCCAACAAAAGCTATTGTTCCAGGGGACATTTCGCTGTTCCAGTTCATTGATGGAGTTGATTAAGTTTAAATGAAGCAGACACTGGATAAAAGTGAGGGTATTGACCAGCGAGCGGTGTGCCGCGCTTGAAAAAGCCTGATACATGCGGAAAAGCAAGATTTGCTAAATGCTCTAATCTTCAATCAAATCTAACATCAATACAGACAAAGTTTGGTAATGAGAGATTCAATGAAGCATGCAGCAGAGAGAATTAATCCCCCTCGCCTAAACTGAGTTCAACTTTGAAGCCTGCTCCTCAGGATAGATAGTTATCTAAATGCTAAATAAGTAACGTATAGTACTTTTCACAGCATACTAATCATTTGTTCATTTTGTCTCCATTATTTGTTCTCTTGTACTTCCCGTTGTTGATCTGCTGATTAGATCAACCTTGGATATTGGAGGAGAACAGAATAATGAGGCTGCTGGGGAGGTTCAATGCACAGCTGCCTGTAATGGCCAGACCTGTGGGGCTGCTGTCACTACATACTGTTACACTTCACAGAGCGGGAAATTGGCCAAGAAAAATAAAAGACATTTAAATAGTAGAATAATGATT
This sequence comes from Pterophyllum scalare, assembly GCA_024447675.2. Classification (NCBI taxonomy): domain Eukaryota; kingdom Metazoa; phylum Chordata; class Actinopteri; order Cichliformes; family Cichlidae; genus Pterophyllum; species Pterophyllum scalare. The sequence continues at coordinate 7,474 of JAMQGT020010251.1, read as the reverse complement.
TGTTCACACCAGCCTACAAGTTATGAGGAAATGATGAATACTCAAATTAGTGGCTACCAGCTCCCAGCTTGGATTCAGGAGACAGACACCCTCTCTATTTTTAAGATTAGGCTTAAAACTTTCCTTTATAATCAAGCTTATAGTTAGGGCTGGATCAGATGACCCTGAACCCTCCCTTAGTTATGCTGCTATAGGCCTAGGCTGTTGGGGGGTTCCCATGATGCACCGAGTGTTTCTTCTTTGCTCTGTTTATACCCCACTCTGCATTAATCATTAGTTATTATTAATCTCTGTCTCTCTTCCACAGCATGTCTTTTGTCCTGTCTCTCTCCCCTCAGCCCCAACCGGTCGCAGCAGATGACTGCCCCTCCCTGAGCCTGGTTCTGCTGGAGGTTTCTTCCTGTTAAAAGGGAGTTTTTCCTTCCCACTGTCACCAAGTGCTTGCTGATAGGGGGTCGTCTGACTGTTGGGCTTCTCCGTATTATTGCATTTTACCTACAATACAAAGCACCTTGAGGCGACTGTTGTTGTGATTTGGTGCTATATGAATAAAACTGAATTGAATCGATTAACTTGGGTGCAAAAAAAGTCTACATATACAGAATCTCCCGTTCTTACCTCGGTGTCACGTTGGTGGTTTTCGGTTTGTGACCTTAAAGACACCCTCACGAATTCAGGAAATATTTATTTTGTCTGCTAGGTTTATTTCACAAAAAGGATGAAGTAATGAATTAAAATGATCGTCTTATGTCAAACTGGATGAAACCCTGCATGTATAAAGTGCTGAAATTAGATTTTAGGTGAGCCCACAGAAACCTTCCCGTTTCCTTCCTGGCTAACAGATTTCCCGTCCCTCTCATGTCCATCATCAAATCATCTGATTGAAATGAAGCCTGCTTATTTTACGAGCTGGAGCTTTATGGTCCATTCTTGAAGGCAATACCACAAACTCATTATAGAGTGCATCAGTGATTTTACTGTGTACTTTTTATTGAGCTGTCTCAGGGATGTTTGTGAGTTCCTAAAAATGTCTGAAGCTGTGGTAAGAACTCTTTTTAGCCTGTTCTTGCCTTTCTGCTGGAATAGTTAGGGTCCACATTTGGTCTATTCATGGTAGACAAGGCCCCCATGAAGGCCACGAAGGAGGTCACTGAATGATTTAATGAGTGTGAAAATAATGTTAACAATAAGCCTTTACAGTCATCAGATCCCAACCCAACTGAGACCTCTCTAGCAGTTGGAGGTGTCCCAGTAAGTCTTAGCTTTTACTTTGTGTCCTCTCTGTATTTAGCACTCATGCTTTCAGCTCCACACTGCTGCAAACACACTTTCTAAACGTTCGTAGATTTTCACAAAGCTCAATATAATCCCCAGAAATAATTGCTAAGTCTCTAATAAGGCGGATTTGAGGTGACTGTTTTTGTCTTTGCTGGCCTGTTGATCGGTTTGTGACCATCTGACTGAGACCTGTTGGGTGATGCTCACCTGCAAGTTGGAAACCGCTTGACTTGGTCAGAGGGCCGAGCAATGGGTCAGCTCCAGCCCGCTGATGCTTGTGCCAAACCTCAGGATGAGCTGAGAGCAGAGAGGGTGAGGGTGGGGTTAAGGTGGGGGTGAGGGTGAGGGTGGGGGGGTTACCCGATCTGATGACATCCTTCAGACCGGAACTCCTTCCTGTGCACGTGAATAAATCTTTCTTATAACGAAGAATGAGACTCACATTAGAACATCTCCCTATTTACCTGAATTTCCGGAATGACCTCATGACGAAATTACTCGTCAGTCACATGACGTTTATTCTCAACGCATAAGAGTAGCCTATTGGTTAAAGAACATGAAAGTAACTGATTTAATTTTTGCTCACAGATTTATTTAATCTAACCGCTTAAATTCCTGTTTTATCCGCAAGTTTATGTTATCATTTCCACGGGGTTCAGGTTTGAGGTGATTTATTCCAAATGTGAATCATGTATCATCCTGTATCCACGCAGAAATTATCTGCGTATAAAATAATTCCTAAATGTAGCTTAGATTTTAGTTTTTCCTCCAAATGAATCTAAGTTACTGACACCAAATTTAATAACTTGTAGTGAGTCAGCTTACAGTTAAATACAATAAACAAAATCACAGGAGCATCATTCAGATTTAAAACTGTGGGGTGCAGAACTGTGGCTTTTTAAAATAAAATAAAATAAAATAAAATAAAATAAGTGACAGCATAGTCAGAAATATAAGAACAACCAAGAAAGCATGAACGGAGCAGCAGTTGGTTGGTATTATTTCATATTTTGGTGCTGTAAATGACGGAGTAACCATATAGAACATTTAAAGGAGCAGTACAAATAAACAACAAGAGGTCTAAAGGATTTTTCATTTTTTAGAAACGTAAACATAACTGGCGGGGATGATTATTAGCGGTGGTGTTTTCACGCCTTTGAAGGATTGTACTTGGTGTGTTTAGTGTTGAAAGTTATTCACGTGTAAGTAGCTGCAGTACAAGTTTTCCCCGTGAAACACAGCCGACAGCACAGTGCAGGCAAAGTGCTTAGGTAAATATTCTTTCCATTACTGTTGAGACACCGCATATGTCTGGGAGAGATTCACGGTCACGTGTGAGCCATGCCGGTCCACTGGATAGGAAGGTGTGTAGAAGGTGGCGTGTGTAGCCGTGTTGCTGCTGGTCGTGGCAGTCCACGGAGGAGCACCCCTGAAGGTGAGTGAGCGCTGCTGCTGCTGCTGACATGTAGCCTGGTACCACATCACAGGTGTCATCTCGCTGCACTTGAAGTAAATGCTGCTCCCGCTTTGTGAGGTCCCTGTGTCTGTGTCTCTTTGTGAGAAAGGCTTCCTACTGGCTACGCCCTGATCCACGTGTACGTCAGAGTGTCATTTAAATTTAGATTGGCTTAGAAATAAAAAATAAACGTGTTTGTGTGCCAAATCCATCAAATTCACGTTTATCACATTATATTTTTTTTATTAATATTATTATTCAGAAGCATCTATATAAAGCTTTTCAGTGACACCCACTGGGTCTTAAGCGGACTAGACTTGCTATCAGTCTGTGTTGACTTCCTCTATTTATTTCCAGATGCCACCTCATTATTTACATTTACTGTTTGCACAATGACGGTAAGTGTTGTCAAGCGCGCGCTCAGTGGATTTTTCAACCTTTTTTCCTCATTGTTGAGAGCTGAGCTGTGGGACACGAAGTCTGAGCTGTGTTGTCAGAATCCCATCTAATCTGCATGTTTGTTTCTTAAACAGGGCATGTTCGCTTATCCCCCCTTCTTTTTCTGCAAATCGACAGGAGATGCAACCCGGGAGAAGTGCAATAAAACAAACTCTTGCTCTCAAAGGTGTGCGCGGCTTTGTACCGGCGCGTTTTGCCTGTTAGCTGCACATCCTCTGTCTTTTTATCTGTCAGTTATTCCCCCTCATGTTTTGTCATTTGCTCTGTATATTCATTTGTCGCCTGGTATTTTTTTTTCTCAATGCCTGCATACACCCGAGGTTGTAATTAAATTTCTCCCTCAGTGCGACAAAAGCAAAAAAGGATTTTTTTTTTTGTTCTGAGAAATGTTTGATTACTGGAGTGATGCTGTGATGTCTGTGCAGCTCTTGGAGACGTGTGCGTCCTGAGAGCAAGGTGGGAATGTGATCTTTCAGTAGCCACAGCAGAATCAGAAAAAATAAAATGACAATCAAAAATCGCATGCAAAAATTTATATATATATATATATATATATATATATATATATATATATATATATATATATATATATATATGCAAAAATTTATTTATATATATATATATATATATATATATGCAAAAATTTATTTTTATATATATATATATATATATATATATATATATATATATATATATATATATATATATATATATATATATATATATATATATATACACACACACACATTTAATTTATTCAGTTATTTTTAACAAAAGAAAAAATATTTAAAGGGGTCTGGAAGTGAAGTTGCTGCTTCTCTTCTTTGTCTTTCAAAAGGAAAAAAAATCCATCAGACTGTAAAAGGCCCGTGGAGCTGTCCCTGACTGATAATCCCGTTATATAAATCATAACACAGTGAGCAGGGACGTTCCTGAGAGCTTAAATTATGTAAAATAAAAGAGCCTAATTTTACTGAGATTGTGATTCTTCCGTCGGTGAAATTATCTTCTTAGTTTCCTGCTATTATTTTATTTTGGTGTCACCGGTTATTATTGTTGATCATCAGTTTCAGTGGAGACACGCTCTGCTTCTCCCTGCTTTCAGAACGAAACGAACAGCGCCCCCTACTGTTGAACGGTGTCGGTGCACCGTGGCGTCAGCACCTAAAGCTCGTGGGCCCAGTGGATAGTAAACAGGTTTAATCTCACAGAGCCGTTTCACACCCCACAGTCACACCTGTAAGTATATTTACTTCCTGTGTTAATGAGTGCCACACGTTTATTATTATTATCATCATCATCATCATTATTATTATTATTAGTAGTAGTAGTAGTAGTACTAGTATTATTATTATTAGTAGTAGTATTAGTGTTATTGTTGTTGTTGTTGAGGTAAAAGTCTAACCCATTAATTAATTAAATAAATAAAATATTGAATCAGCGGGGGTGATAGTGCACATTTAAGGAGAACGCAGTTCCAGCAGCCCGGGTGTAATATGATGGATCACTACAGACACTTCCGCCCCAAAACAGACACGTTAAAGATCAGATTTTTTTTTTCGACAATTTATTCTTTAGCTACACCCGAACTGCTGTCTGAATCGTCATTTCTGGCTCATATTCTACATTTCTCCCCTCATCCAAATCAAAACCTCTGCGCTCCTATAGGGCTTGTCAAACCTCCAGTTTAGTGATGTTAAAGGAGGAGAAGAAGAAGAAGAGGGGGAGAAAAAAAAAGGAGGTCAGGCTGAGCCCGGCGGGATGAAGGGCAGCTGCTCCCAGACCAGTTCCCCGCATCACACCTACTGCAGCTCCAGTTCTAAAGGCATTTGGTTGGCGGAGTAATTAATAGGAAATAATGATGTTGCCTTAGGTGCCGCATCACCTCCGAGGATGACGTGTTGACTGCATTATTAATCTCCTTACTGTAAATGACACATTGATGCTGATGCTTATTTAAATTCATGTGAGACAGGTACTCAACTGAACTAAAAGGTGAAGTGATAGAAGAACAATTGCAGCGAATTCAGATAATAAAAATTTGAGGGCTTAGCTTCTTCTTCTTCATTTGTATTTTATTTATTTTATAATTGCAGTTTTTTTCTTCTGTTTTTAGACGTTAAATTCTGGTGTATAAATCGTTCATTTCACAAACAAACATCATCCCTATAAAAAGAAAATCTGAGAATTACTGCAGATATTGTAATCGCGCCATAACGCGCTTGTCTGTCCAATTAGCCGAAACAATTACTGCAACTTTGACTTTAATTACGTCTCAATTTGAAGGCTCGCTGCTGGTCTATAATTCAGTGATTAAAACCCTCTTTTGCCTCGGTGCCTTCGGGGCAGCGCATGATTAGGACCTGTCAGCTGCTGGAGTGAACGGAGCCAGCCATGCGTGTTGTGCAACATGACCCGCTGTTGTTAAACCTTGTCAACATATTAACCTGAATTCCCCAGTCATTATGGACTCAACTGCCTGCATATGAAGGAAAATGGACACATATGTAGGTGTAATTGAAAGAAAGAAAGAAAGAAAGAAAGAAAGAAAGAAAGAAAAAATATTTTTTCTCTAACTAGGGCCGTGACGTCACACAGGTCCCAAGGCCTGTTTTAAGACAATAAAAAATCATGAATGAGAAGTAGCACGTGCAGGCTGACACAGGCCGGCATAATGAAAACACACCTTCATTACCTGTGAGCAGACTTCATCCCACAAATGATGAAGCAGTGAATACCGTGAGTTATGCTGGTGAAAATCAGGAGTCATTACAGGCAGACAAACAAAAATAAAGAGGTCTGACACGAGGAGAAAGACTGCTGTGGGAGGGCAAAAAGGTTCATCTGAAGTACATTTGATCCTTGTCAAAATATATTGATTCATGTTCTTTCAAGAGACAGTTGATGTCTTCCTTAATTTCTGACTGGCCATCTGGACTGACTGATGAAACCAGACTCTTGTGCTCTTTGTAGGTGAAGAGCTAATGTGTCAGTCAAGAACTAGGAAATGATTAATTCCTGTAAATACCACGATTTGGCACAAAATTTCCTCGTGAGATGATTCATAAAGGGAAAAAATCCCATTTATTCCTATGCACATGTTCAACATAACCTATATTTATATTGCATGGAGCAGATTTGGAGAAGTTTGCAGGAGTGGCGGGGCAGCTGCAGTGGATGCAGACTGGGGCAGAGGTTCTGTATGAATCTCCCCTCAGCCACAATCAGTGCAAGCGAGTTTCCTTTGGTGTATCCAGGGGTGAATTATTTATAGGAGGATAAAAGCATTTGTGGTTGAGAGCTAGACAGTCAGACAGTAGAAGGAGGCTGGCTGGGAATCACCCCCTCCCTCCTCCCCAGCACCCCCACCCCCACCTATCAACCCCTACACATCCACCCAAACCCAGCTCACCCCTCTGCCACGCGGTGGCCTTGCACGATACCTCCTCGGACGGCTGCTTGAAGTGCAAATCTGTGTTCCAACTTGTTCCCGGTGCCTGTCAGCATGTTTTCCTCTTGTCAGCAGCGATTGAGTGTGGGCCCGTGTCACCCTTGTACCGCCGCTGTAACAGGATCATTGACAGGCCAGTGACACTGCCCAAGCAGATAATGGAAACCTATTGATTTTTCTTCTCCTTTTTCCTTTTTTACACAGACAGTATGTGACACTTCTAAATAACTGGCCAAAGGAACAGGTCATGATCCATGCTCCTGACCTTTGACTCACTGCTGCCATTACACTGAGTAACAAAAACAAAAAAACACAAAAAAGTTCTCGTAGGTGCTGCTCGCTCTCTCAGGACACCACGACACACAGAGATATGAGCAACACTGAAGGGTTCCTTGTGCCGTCTCTCATTTGAATTTGCATAGATTGATAGAAACTGTTACCTCTGAACTAAATGCATGTTTCGCTCCCTGCACAGGGGTTAGTGCTTGCAGTTTTAATGGTGAAATCTCCAGAGAGGAGGCCCCTTTGATACCCATGGAAATGATCAGCATGCATTGGCTGCCTACCATTGAGCCCAGTTGGCAGATGGTGAGCAGGTCCTGCAACAACACATTTCTTTTTGTCAGCCTTGTCCCTCTCTCTCTCTCTCTCTCTCTCTCTCTCTCTGCAGCCAGTGGGATAATGAAAAGCCCAATTCTGGTCATGGCTAACTCAATCTCATTATAATCTCTCCTTTTTTATTCATTCAGCCCCTTGGGATGCTGTCTGCCAGCGATGTGGCTTTCAACCTCCAGAGAGAACATCTTTTGAAACAGCCAGGAGACCTAATG
>JAMQGT020010249.1:0-10495 GCA_024447675.2 Pterophyllum scalare | reverse complement strand
GCTGACAGACACAGCAAACCTTCTTGCCACAGCTCGCATTGATGTGCCATCATGGATGAACTGCACTACCTGAGCCACTTGTGTGGGTTGTAGAGTCCGTCTCATGCTACCACGAGTGTGAAAGCACCACCAACATTCAAAAGTGACCAAAACATCAGCCAGAAAGCATAGGTACTGAGAAGTGGTCTGTGGTCCCCACCTGCAGAACCACTCCTTTATTGAGTGTGTCTTGCTAATTGCCAATAATTTCCACCTGTTGTCTATTTCAATTTTCACAACAGCATGTGAAATTGATTGTCAATCAGTGTTGCTTCCTAAGTGGACAGTTTGATTTCACAGAATTTTGATTTACTTGGAGTTATATTGTTTTGTTTAAGTGTTCCCTTTATTTTTTTGAGCAGTGTACTTCTATATAGCTTCTTTTTGCAAAGCCTATCCCAGCTGTCATAGGGTGAGTGGCAAAGTACACCCTGGACAGGTCGCCAATTTGTTGCATCTGGGCTAACAGAAAGAGACCGACAACCATTCACGCTCGCATTCACACCTACGGCCAATTTAGAATTGCCAGTTATCCTAACCCTATGCTGAGTGTTTCATGATCCTGGGTCCGGTAACCCAGCGCTTTAGTTTGGACTTCTTGAACAGTAGATTTGAGTTTTGTTTTCCTTTAAGATTTTCCTTCATTACCTTTTCCGGTTTCCTGTGTTATGGGTTATGTTCTTAGTTTTAGTTCATTTGTAGCTTAAGCCTTCCTTAGTTTAGTTACCTTAGTCTTGTGTATGGGTTTAGTTATGTTTTGATTCCTTCAGTATGCTTGCCTCCTCATCTGTTAAGTCTCTGTTTCTTCTGGTTTATTCACTTCCTGTTTTATTTTGCTAGTCCTTATCCCTTGTGCTTTGTGGTTAGTTTGACTTCCGTTGTCTTGTTAGTATCATTCTATTCACCTATTTGCCCAGCTGTCTCCACTCCCCTCATTATCTGTTGTGTATTTATTGTCTGCATTTTGCCTTTGTCCTTTGTTGTGTCATCATCATCGATTTCCTCCTGCTGTGTGCCTTAAGGTCCAAGTCCGAGTGAGTTTAGTGTTTTGTTTTGCTGGATATCGTCCAGCCATATTTGTTCTGTATACCAGCAATAAAACTGTGATCAAGTTAACGCCTGTCCTGAGTCCTGCATTGGGTCCAATACTGCCTGTCAAACAGCAATTATGAGACAAACTGTGGGAGGAAGCTGGAGGACCCAGAGAGAACCCACGCAAACACAGAGAGGCTGCAGACTGGATTCAAACCCAGGACCTGAAAGCAACATCTAGTCAATGTACTATGCTGAAAATAACAAAAAGATAAAACAGTGGCAATAATTTTCTTCTCATCCAACAAACCACCAGAAAGGAGCTAGCTATATTAAAAAAATACAGTTTAAATGATGAAAAGCAAGTACATGCTGAAACTTTGGTATTCCTTAAGTTTTATCTCATAAAAAAATAAAGGATTCAAACATTAAACTGAGGTGAAACATCAGAATAAGGTCAAAGAGTTCAATTCCATTCAAAACACTGAACTGACTCTGTCGCTATGAATAGATTAGTAAAGAGAAATGAGCGGGAATGTGAATGTTTGTGCGCACGCACATTAGGTATGAGCATGTGTGGGTCATGTGCATGCATGTGTGAGATTCAGGCGAGAAAACTTAAAAACTACAGCAGAGAACAAAGCAGCTTTTCACAATCTCAGCTCACTGGTGATGTGACCTTTGACCTCTTCTAAAAGAGGGAGCTAGAGAGTCTAAATATGACACACAGTAAGCACAAACAAGGCAAGTGAACCTAGTGGTGACTTTTATTATCAATTACTAAAATTTTGAACTAAAAAGACTACTTCTGAGAATGAGGATGTGATCCCCCCTAAAGTAAATGTAACACATTATTCAAAGACACTGTTTTCACAAACCTAAGGAGAAAATGGGAAATATGCAGAATTTCAAGTACACCTCCAACACCAGCCTGCAGCTCTTTCAACATATATCTTCTAATCCCCTTGTAATCCAACCATGCGGGTGTCTGGGTATTTAGACAAAACTACTGTAAAACAAATGAGACAGGCAACATGTGGGTCTATGAAAGTGATTCCAGCTGTGCATGTACAGACATTATCAGACTTTCACTATTTTAATAATTTTATATTTTATAAAGGTCAAAATGCCACAGTTTTAGGCTGTAAGTAGCTTCCCTGCTTGTATTGATGTATTTAAATATATAAAATTGTTATGAAGATGCAAATCTTCCATATGTTCAATGGTTATTGAACCTGAATTTTTTTTTTAAATGGACCAATAAGACAATGGTAACAATCATCATAGTTAAAGGTCTTTGACTGAGTTTCAAAGCAGCCAGTCAAAGACCTTGAGCAAAGACTTTGGCACAGACACACATACACAATCTCTACAGTAAGATAAGATGGACCCTGCAGAAAGTTCAGTGCCACCACTATAACTCCTGCATAGCGGTCAGACAAAGCCAAGGAATCTGTACACTACAAACAAACTCAGGTTCCCATATCCTTGAACAACATAACATGATAAGCCTTGCTCTGTGTGTGTGTGTGTGTCTGTGAGTTTGTGTACACATGAAATGAAGGGTTTCAGACTGAACTACTGAACACACTGCTGCCTATACACTGCAGCTTGAGACACTGTTGTTAGCATATTGTAAAACAAGGTTGGGCTGGAAATGGGATCAGATCATTTGTATGAGGTCCTGGAGGAAGTTTGCTTTCCTACAGGCAGGTGACTCAATATTTATGGTGGTGCAATCTGTAACACTGTCATCTGGACCAGTTAGTCCATGATAGTCCAATGTCTCTCTCCAAGTCCGCTCAGATGCAGCTAAGCACCTTCACGTACACCACCTATGACATTCACACATGTTAAACATCAAAATCAGTTGAAATTATAAGCGAAGAAAGCCAATATCAGCCTATAACGATAGTGGGGTTTTATATTGGTTATGTGGTTTTTATATCCCCACACTATGAGCAGGTGAAGAGAATAATTAGAGCAAAAGGTTGGAACAGGCAACATAAATTTAACATGGCTCAGATTATTAAATGTTACAGTTTGAACTACTCTTTGTAGACTTTGTAGTTTTCCATTTTCCACAAATGACAGCAAGCAAGTTGAGGAAGTACAAGTTTCCCAGCATGTCCCTTTGCCACCCAAACGTTTCAGAAAATGCACCTACTGTATTTGTAATTAATGAAGTGTACAAATGGTGAGTAAATATTTGCAGCTAAGTCAGAAGGAAAATGGATATTGCATGAATAAATTTAGGCTTTGGTTCTCAAGATAGAACCATGACTTAAACATATAGGGAGACTTTATAAATTACCTAACTTGAACTAAACACAGTGAATATGCATGCCATGTCATGCAAAGGGGCCAATATACCTGTAGCAATGGGACTGAAAGATTAAGAGGTGTGGCCCAATACTTTTGTCTATACACTGTTTCTGTAATACCAGCAATCTCATTGCCCAAGTTATGCAAATCTTTACTATAATAATGCCCTTCCAAAAACTGAGCCACTACAGCCTCTTTGTCAGAACAGTGAGAAACTATTACAGCTTAAAAATGGAGCTGCACTGATCACTCAGCAGGTTTTTAGTGAGGGTGATATCCTGTGACCTGGTGCAGATTAAAAAATATGGTTATGACATGGTAAATGTTTTTATTATTACTATAAATTGAAATTTCCATGAAAGAAAAGATACAAAAATAATGCCGTTAATTACAGCTCCTAGAAAACAACAATCTGAATCAGTAAAAATTTGTTTCTACCAACTTTTTCCCAAAATTCTTACAATGAAAGGTTAAAACTTAAAATGGCTCCACCCATTCTAAAAAAAAAAAAACACTTCCTCTTAGCAAAGCTCAAATACATTGACTAAACTTTTACAACAAAGAACTGCGACAAGATTAAAACCACCCTTGAATTAGTGACCCCAGGTCTGCCCAAAAGACAGTAAAATCCATTTATCAGCACCTCTACAACTTAAAGTCTTTAAAATTCAAATTTAATTTATCTAAAGTTTAAAGAAATAATTGAGGGACAATGTCATTTACAATGATATCGAGTATTTAAAATGACATACAAGAATACAAGCAATAAAGGATATATGGTTAAATAGGAACAAAACAAAACAACACAGAAATCCAAGACATCTTTATTTTTTACCAAATTTAAAAATGATGGAATATAAATATCACCTGTGGTTGCAGGAAATGTGTATACAATTATAAATATGATAATTCAATGCTACAATGTCCACAGTATATTAAAAGTAACTACATTGAGAATATTGCAAACAATCATTTTGCAAAGTTACACCAAGTAATTTTGTGCAGGTTGGAGTTGAATGAGATCATTTCTTTTCATATCGGTAACACTGTTTCAATCTTCTCATGAAAGCTTTTTTTGAACTGAACCACAAAATATTAGTGAGAGCAGTCACAAATTACTTTAACGTGCCCTAAAGGCACAATGATTTTGTCTCCTCAGATCAAATTAAGCCTACATTGCACTCACTATGAAGCTATCTGGAACGCCTGTTCAAGGCAAACACTTTTCAAAAGGGAATATACAGCAAAAATCTACAGCAAAACCTTGTGAAGGATGTCTAGACTTTGTAATGGTTTATAATAAGAAGGCAGCCCTTTAATTACTCTAATGAATTTAAGCGCCCCAGAGGAAATTGTTATGAGCAAAACAATACATATAAAGCACTTAACAGAGAGATGAAATGGAATCATTAACTCTCTCTCCCCTTAAAGAAATGAACTTAATAATCACAGCAACAGAATTAATATTTTTTAATTTTTTAAAAGTTTGTTAAATTAACATATGGCTGGAAGTACTTTGACAATTCCAGCTTTACATATAAGTGCCCCTAAATGCCCGTCCCCTTCACCAATGCTCACCCCTGTATATCTGAGCTTCTGGTGCTTGCTGACCTCATTCCAGCTTCTGATGTTTCTGTCTCACTTTATTTTCCTTTCAACATGTTATAACAATTGCAGGCACTGACTGCTCACACACAACACTTTCAAACAAAACAGTTCAGTCTAATAAAAATACAAGAAAAAAATGCCTTCAAACAACTTTCAAAACCGCTGCATAAATCACCAGATCATTGCCTCTGGAGCCAAAGGAAATCTCATAATACTGTCTGGATAATTAGCTCATTTCTGCTGACATCATACGGTGAAGAAAACATCACAATCAAAGACAATTTTCCATTTCAGGATTTCAGAAAGAGAGGTAAATCTCCCTCAGTTAGATACACCCCAGATTTTTACTGCTGCTTGACACAGATATGAAATAAAGCACACCTAATACCACCTACAGCTTGGCTTACATTTGTTCTGCAACACCTGTGTACACACAGACACACAATGGGAAGTGTGAATGTGCAATACCCTTCATAATACAACCACCACATTTTTTTCCCCTGTCTATAAAATCGAACAAGACTCTGCATCAGATCAACTGCAATTAGCTGTCTTACCATATAATGCAAACTAAATTCAAAGGGACATGCCTACAAGCCTGACAAAAAGTCACGCAAGGGCGTGACCAAACAGTAGCCACTGAGGAGGTCCTCAGGTGATTAAACTCACTGCAGATACGTGCTAACCAACATAGTCATGTTTGGACTAGAAAGACAGAAAACTAGCTGGCACCAGGTGGAGGTGAACAGGGCAACTATTAGGATGTAGCTCAGTATAAACTCGGAGTAGGATCTGTAAAGTAGAGCTTACCCAGGCAGAGCTGTAGCTGACTTGAAGGATAATATTTCATTAAAAAAAAAAAAAAAAGTGCAGTGCAGCAATGTTACCTGGCAATGCTTAACGTCATCATCACTTGCGACCTATCAGATATGCTATGCCACATACAAATGTACCAACACAGATAGACTTCTTTCAGCCTGGGCTAGCTAGCACAATGTATGGAATTCCAACAACACAAAGCTAGCCATCCAGATAATGGAAAATTATCAGATCTCTGTCACTCATTATAACCATTTCTGTCCCATTGCTTCCTGTGTGCCTCATTACTACCTACTGTCAACTACACATGAAACTGCAATACTTTAAATTCCTATCAATCACAGATTAAGAGCACAGAACCTCTAAGTAGGTTTCTATCAAGGAACAAAAGCAAAGTAAAATACATTAATGGTCCACTTTATTAGATTTATTAGGTGCTAGAATGGCATTGGATCCTTTTTTTGTCTTGTTTGCCTTAAGTCTTCGTGGCATAGATTCAACAAGATTTTGGTCCATGTTGACATGATGGCATCACATAGTTGCTGGCTGTATGCTGGGAATCTCCTGTTCCACCATATCCCAGAAGTGCACTGTTGGGTTGAGATCTAGTGACTGCAGAGGCCATTTAAGTACAACGAATTGTACAGAACGAACTGTTCTGTTCAAGAAATGAGTTTAGGATTATTTGATTTTGAACTGGTCTGTTATCCTGCTGGAAGTAGTCATCAGAAGATGGGAAAACTGTGGTCCTAAAGGGATGGACATGGTCAGCAACAATACTCAGGCAGGTTATAATATTGAAATGATGCTCAGTTAGTACCAATGGGCCCAAAATGTGCCAAGGAAATATCCTCACACCAGCGCCACCATCCTGAACCATTGATAGAAAGCGGGATGGATCTGTTTTTGTGTTTTACACTAAATTCTGACCCTATCATCTGAATGCTGCACCAGGAATTGAGAGTCCTCAGACCAGACAATGTTTTTCCAATTTTCTGTTGCCCAATTTTAATGAGCCAGATGAACTGAATTGATGGTGTGAATTGCAGTCTCAGTTTCCTGCTCTTAGCTAACAGTAGTGGCAACCAATGTGGTCTTCTGCTGCTATAACGCATCTGTTTCAAGGTTCAGAGATGGTCTTGTCCATACCTTGGTTGTAACAAGTAGTTTGCGTTAGCTTCCTTTCAACTCAAAGCAGCGTGGCTGCTCTCCTCTGATCACTGGCATCAAACAGACATTTTCACCCAGAGAACTGCTGCTCACTGGATAGTTTCACTTTTTCTGAGCATTCTATGTAGACACTAGAGATGGTTGTATTTCTCACACATATCCCAGTAGATCAGAAGTTTCTGAATAACTCAGCCCAGCCTGTCAGCCGGTATGTGTATGTTATAGTGTTGGTCTGCAAAATCTCTTTAAAATACAAACTTGCAATTCTATCAGCCAAAGCAGCCAGCAAACAAATCTCTCACATGGATTGGTTTACCACTAGGGCTCTGAGTAGCTTGTGGATCCTTTTAACCCCTTATGGTTAGATTTGTAAATAACAATGGGGTGAGAGGCCAGGTCCTGAGCTGATTAAAACGACGCTAAGCCTATAAGGGCCATGGGAGCCTGTACCTCCAAACACACATCCAATATCTGGACAACCTGGTGAAAAGAAATTAATGTTAAAAAGCATTTTTTTGAATTACAAGGAGAAAAAAAAATGTCCACTTTAAAAAAATAACAAGAACGTCTGGCTCCTTGGAAGTAAAATATAAGGAAATCAGGGGTGGCTCAATACTTTCACATCGTACTGTATATGTTAGAGTTACAATCAAAATGAAAACAATGGGGTCAGAGGCACAGGCAGGATAAATTTCATCGTGTGTACCACCACGTAGGACCAGTTTCCTGGCAATGGGATCACGGGGAAACACAAACCCCTCCACCATGATCAGGGGGAAATTCACAAGGAATTCCAACAACCTTACAGAAGATGTGTCAAAGGAACAGTTTACACAATAGGGTTAACGGGGCCCTGCCCTGGAGCCAGCTCGAGGAAGAGTGCCTAGTGGTCAGGCCTTAGCCGATGGGGCTCGACTGGGCACAGCCCAAAAAGGAGACATGGTCCAGCCCTCCTGTAGGCCGACCACCCACAGGAAGTGCAATAGGGGTTGGGTGCAGTGTGTCGATTTTGTAATTGTATCATCAGATCTGCGGCCATGTGTTCTGAACACTCGTGTGAATAGAGGAGCTGAGCGTCATCTGATCACCACTTGGTAGTGAGTTGGATCAGGTGGCGGGTAGGATGCTGGACAGACCTGGCGCAGCTAAACATGTAGTGAGGGTGAACTGGGAACATCTGCCCCAGTCTGTAAGATCTTCAACTTCCACCTCCGGCAGAACTTTGACAGCCTTCTGAGGGTGGCCTCTGGCAAAGCCAAAGTGAGAGACAAGACTATAACTACTCTAACTGGGGTCTAAATGGGGATTATAAACATTAAGGTAATTAGACACAGGTGCAGGCACTGAACATGAACAGAAACAGAGGAACAGGTAACCAAAGACGAAACATAGGAAGTAACAAACAGGGAAACACTGGGGAGACTAAAATATCAACAGAACCAGAACTCAATCATTTTAAAACAAATGAAATCTAAAATTATAATAAAAAGTAAATCTCCACGTCTCCACAAACAGTCACTCAACTGAGTCACTCAGTCTAAGAAACTGTGCCACGGCACAATCTTCTTTTTAATCATCTTTCTCTACCTTATGGACTTAAATATCTATGATGAGCCAGTATCAACCAATATGTTGGTCGAGCTCTTGAAATTGTCTTTTCTTTAATTCTAACAAATATTCGCCCATAGTATTTTATATGCTGAATCTGAGCTCTGCCCTCCATTAATCTTAGCTGCTGGTTAATCTGATAGGAATGTGTGCAACAGTGTCAGAAATCTGCCTCCCAGCCATGAGCAAGCTTCTGGTGTCAGTGAGAACACAGGTCCACACTTCACTTCACAAGACACACAGGCTCATATTCAACCAAAGTCATTATAACATTCTCAACATTCTCAAAATAGCCTTTACAGTAAAGTTATATAAAAATATAATTTATTATTTCCTGTGCTGTGGCAAGGCAACGTGTGCGTGTCCAAGTTTGTTCTAGGTATGTTGCAATAGCCTGGTAGAAGCCTTTGTAAGGTCTATTTTGTATTTTGTTTTAATGTATAAAAAATGTAGACGGTACTTTTGGCTGCTCCTTTTTTTTTCCATGGGGTTGCCACAGCAGATGGATCTGCATCTTTAATTTGGCACCGATTTTACACTGGATGGCCTTTCTGAAGCTGCCACTCCCATTTATCTTGGACCGGCACTAGGACAACATTAGCCTGGATAAGCTCCAGCCCCCCATGACCCTGAATTGGATAAGCAGTTAAGAAAACAGATGGATGGATGATAATATATTTAATTTATTATGTGACTCAGGTGGCAGAGTGCATCATTTACCAATTAGAAGGTTCGGTGACTGACTAATGAGCCCGTGTGATGACATATCCTTGGGCAAGACACTGAACCCAGAGTTCAAGTGCCAGACTGAGTGGAAATGGACTACATAAGTACCAGTCCATTTATCATTTTTGTTTTTAGCCTTTTGATGGGTTTCAGTTTTTTTTACTCTACTTTAACCCTACTACCAAAAATTATATAATTTATATAATGGGAACTTGCTTTTGTACCCCAACGATAAAGTCCTCACAATGTGAATATATAAATGTCAGTATATAACACATAGCTGAACCCTAAAGTTTGCGAGCTTAGCGTGGTTTCTAGTTTCTTCCTTCATTTCTATTCTAAAGACATTGTTTTATATCTCTATATTTCCTCTTCTAACCTTTGCTTTGATTGGTCTAATAATATCATTCAAAATCTCCTTTGCCACAAAAATGTCTTAAATTACTTTGATTTTAATATATATATATATATATATATATATATATATATATATATATATATATATATATATATATATATATATGTGAACACACTGTCATAGAGTTTTCATTTCAAAAGTTGAACTATGAGACCATTCACTTACAGGTTTTGCAAATATAAACTGCTGATGCCGTCCAAAGCATTATCTTATATTCATGTTAAACTCAGATATAAGAAACATGTCTAGAAACCCTCTATCTGCGGGGATGTCAAGAGATTTTCTGCACTTACGTTGGTCACCAACAGTACCACAAATATTACAAATATGTAACACAAATATATATCGAGCCTGCAGGCTTGAAAAATATATATATATAAAAAATCCAGTAACAAACACTACAAGACAAAGCGCGATTGGACCATTTTCACGGGTTATATTTGTGGTTACAGTTGTAGTAAAAGGGAGTGCAACCGTTCATTCAGTAAGTTTATTTAAATGTTTTTAAATTTTAATTCCACTGCACAGACATTAACTAACTAACAGCTAACAAGGATAAATCAGCCTTAGCATGAAGTCAGTCTTCAAAATCACGTTTTAACCCCGTGGGTTTTATTATTGCTGCAACATGAAGATACATGGGCTACAGTAATAAGACATGATTCATAAAGAGGCAGTCGGTCACTGTCCCTGTATCAGTGTTACACTGTGCATTATTGGGTGCCACTAAGGCGTCTCCTTACAAAAAGC
>JAMQGT020010248.1:0-10492 GCA_024447675.2 Pterophyllum scalare | reverse complement strand
TTGCCTGTACTTGGTTCAGTTGCGTATTGCTGAGATACTATGTGGGTGCTCAAAAACACAGCATCCATCTTTCTGATTTTTTTTTTTCCAGCGGTGATTTGTGTCCCTTTGCTGACTTTTAAACTGATGGTAACCCTGAGGGAAAACCTTGAACCTTCCATTTCATCCTCTCCCTCTCTGTGAAATGTCAGGTTGCTCACATTCTGCTCAGACTAAGATGCTGTTATTAGACAATCTATGGATCCTTCTCTCGAACCAGAGATGGCTGTCTGTAGGTTGGGACAAGTCGATTGTTGCCATGAGGTGTGGTCCTCCTAGCGAGCGTCTCTTAAAAAACTCAACATGTCACAGTGTTTTGACAGTAGTATGCTGAGTAGTTGGCAACCAATGGGATTCACAGTCTGAGATCCAAACAGGAAGTTCAGGGAAAGACCCAAGAGAGACTTATGTTTAGAGTGAGAATCCAGATTGTACCCCTGTGCGTGTCTGAAAACCAGGAAAGGGGCGTGTTTGAGTTTGAGCCTCTGCGAGTCGGTGTCACTCAAGAGGGTGCAGAGACACACAAACGCGTACACACACTAACATACTGGCTCTATTGTAGCTCTGTCTGTGTGCCTCTGGCGGCTCAGTTTGAGGGTGTTGGTCATTGTGGTGGCCCTAAACAGAAAGTAGGATGGCTGCTTTGAGGCTGGAGTGACAGCTCTGGCAGCCAGCCGCCTTTGACACACAAAAACACCTCAACATCTTTCAGTCAAGTCAGGAGGCCAATGAGGACACGAAGAGGGGCATAGAGGGGATGGCTGAACGTGTGTCTGGGCTGTCTCTGTTGTGGTCATACAATGTTTGTATCACTGTAGAGATGTGGTCATTGCTAACCAAGACTTAAAACTCAATCAGTGTGCTGTGACTCTTGAATGGGACAGATTATATAGCAGTGATTGTGGTGGAGATTGGTTGAAAACTTGTGAAGTATCATATTTCACTTGTGGCACCACTTTTGTTGCCAACTTTGTCACCTCAGCTCAGACTCGAATGAAAGAATTGACAGCCGATTGACTGAAATTGATGCATTATTTAGCTGCAGCAATAGTAAACTTAATATAAATAGTTTAAAGCCTAATTTTGAAAAATTTGGTGCTTATGTTCCCCCAGTATTTGAATACTTGTAGACAGCCATTGTCTGTAAACTAAGAATAAAATGGTGTTTTGATTTCAGTTCTGAAACTTGTATCTTATTGGCTGTGATAATGCAACAGAGCTATGATGGAGCCAGCGTGCCAGCTTGTATCACTTCCTTTTTACACGCTGCATGTATACAGTGTGCTTCCTAGATATGTTCAGTCTGTCGGCCTTCAGTTTGAGGTGTGTTAGGGTTGGGCACTGTGTTGGAAATCTAGTTTGGCACATATTTTGATATGGCATTTTCATTGTACATATTATCAGGATGTATGTTAGAAATCACTCTGCAGCACTGTTTTATGGCAATATTTGATTTTTATACAATTTTTGCAAAGCTATGAAGTATCCTCATTTCTAAATAATATTTACTATATAATGATATTTAGAGGGTTTTATACTATGACACGGTCTCCTAATGTGTATAATGTTGTTGTCTGCCTCTTTCTTGTGATATCTCAGGGAATTTCTTCAAATTTGGTGCAGATGTTGACTTGATTGGAAGTTGGCTGTCCAGACTTTTGCATCACTGTGACTCCACCCAAACCTGGTTTTGGCCATTACTCAAAACTCATGCTAATAATGACAAAATATGACACAACTGTCTGTCTTTCTGATGGTATTAATTGTGAAGTGGTGAAATCTTATGTCCTAAAGATCAGAGACAAAGGGTTTGTGACCAAAGTTTAGTTGGATGCTGAACTGGTGACACTAACCAGTGCTGATTGTCGGGTCTTCTTTGCTGCCAAGTTGAAGGGGTGTGTGTGTGTGTGTGTGTGTGTGTGTGTGTGTGTGTGTGTGTGTCTGTCTGTGTGTGTGTACTCTTTGCAGCAACATCCAGATTTCCAGGCATTAAGCACTGTACTGTCATGAGTACAACTTTGTGTTCTATCACCTTTTTTGACCAAACATGTCAATACAATGAGCCTTGTCAAAAAGGAAAAGGTTTAACAAAGCCAGGGTTCTAGCTTGTGGTCGATTGTCCGGCACTGCACCGGGCTGTTTCAGCTGTTAGCTACGGGAGAGCGACTGCTACCCTCAGTGCTAGTGGGGTGTGGCCATTAGCACTCAGCAAGTGGCCATTCAGTACCTTGTGGTAGAAGTTTGTACACATAGAGGAATCCTGTGCTAGCAGAGAAAGAACATGCAAACTCCACTCAGTAAGGGTGCTCTAATTTAAGTCATATATACTAAACAGAGTTTCTCCCTGAAAATAGGGGAAGGTAGTAATCTGTAATTAGTGGAGATAAGTGAACAGATATTAACTAAACAGTCGAAACAATATTAAATTGTGACCTTTTACTTGCCTATTCTGTTTCTAAGTATTATTTATAGTTTTCATTTAAGTGTTTAAAAAAAAGTCTAATGGCAACAGTAGTCTAAGAAGATAATTGTTAACATAGGCCTGGTGGGGGTTAACTAGAGCTGCTAAAAATAAAAAATTTGCATCAAGGGGTTTCACAAACTGTACACCAAACTGCATCCTCTGTTTGTTTTTTGTTTTTTTTTGTTTTTTTTTGGAGAGTCATGATTGGGGCAGCAGTTACCCTATTCTATCAATGAGAATACTGTGATCCGCTGTATCCGCTGTCCCAGTAGGACATGCCCGGAACACCTCTACCAAGAGGTGCCCAGGAGACATCGTAGTCAGATGCCCTATGGCTGTTCAACTAATTGAATTTCAATTTCGGCTCCAAGTTATCACAAAAACAGTGTAATTGACAAAAAATGAATATAAATAAAATTATTTTGTCACATTAAGTTATGCAAGTATACTCTCATTCCTGATTTATGCTTCAGCGTTGAGTCTTTGCAGGCCCTAACCTACGTAAGTGGCCAGCACTGTTGCACTTATGCTTGTGCAAGGTGCATTATCTTTTAATTACTGTGTGGTCGTGCCCCGACCAGATCAGGAAATTTACACCGTAACTGGAAACTTCTCAGAACCCTGCGATGCAACCTGATTTCAATAAATTCCTGGAGGGAGATCGCTGAAACTATTGGAATGGAGGTGAGGGAATGAACAAAGGAGTGGAAAAACTAGAGGAACAAATATGTTTCCACCCCCTAAAAAAATGACCACAAAGAGTGAGGTCCCAGGAAGAAAAAAGTTCCCCCAGGTCCCCCTGGGTACCAGACAACTTGCTTGCTAGTGGTAGTAGCGAGCAGTTCCAAGTACAAACTGGTAAAATTCTCAGCCCAGCGCAGTGCCGGGTGATCAAGCGCCTGCTGGAACCCTGATTATTTTTGCATCACTTGGGACCAAAGTATTGGATCTTGGGACATTTGTAGTTCAAATAGTTGGATTATTTCCATTATCATGAGAAAGCTGTAATTGATGTGGTGCTTACAGGTGCAGTCAAAACTGAGTGTGTGAATGCAAGGAGAAATTTATTTGATAAGTGAAGCTCAGAGGGTAAATAAAAACCTCTCATATTGCAAGTGAAATGAAGCAAGGGGGTTTGGGGAGGATAGAGAAGTGTGTGTGATGCTGCCAGCAGTGCCTGCCTGTGGGCTGCCACTTCCTCCATTGCTTCAGAGCATGGCTGTAGCCTCTCAGGCCCTCCAGAAATAGCCCACACAATCTGCCTTTCATAGGGGGGACAGAGTGATGCTGGGTCACAGCCGTGGTTGTGGTGAACTGCAGCTTGTGTGTGTGTGGGTGTGTGCATGCCACTCTGATGGCCTGCCTGGTTGTGGCTGTCTCTGAGTGTTTGCTTCATTGCTACGGCAACACTTACTCCCATGTGGTCTGCTGGTTGTGAAGAATGCTTTTGGTATACTGACCAGTAAATTTGGACATTTTTTAAAACAATAATGGTGACCCAAAATTTTTGTTTTGAAGTTAGTAGTAGGGGTCACTTTAAATTTGCAAAAGTTTTCCCACAACTTTTTTTTTGTGTACCCTGCCACCTGGGATGGGCTTCACACTCCTCCTGAGACCTAAGCTGGATAAGTGGTTAAGCCCATGCAGCCCCCAGTTTTTCAACAAAAAGGCAGCGAATATGATCATGCTGTAGTTTAGCGTGGAGCCGGAGTCTGCCTACGCACACAGAGCAAAGACGCAGAGCCATTACTGAGACGGTGAGCTCAGGTGGAGTGAAAAGAAAAAATAAAACACACCTCTAGCATCCAAAACGGCAGCGCTTGTTACTGTAATCACCATTAAAACCTTTACTGGGAAAAAGCTGGCAGGAGTGAACTTTGTAGCTGCTATCATTCATCGCCATCTGTTTCACACACTGAAAAATGAACAGTTAACTTAGTTTGATACGATGTTTAAAGAGGCAGTTTGCTGAAGGCTGACAACAGCCTTGTGTCTTGTGTCTCATAGTGATACCTGCAATAAGCAGGGCAAACTCTAAAGGAGGTATGGGGTGCATTAGACCACACTGTCCTCACATCTGAAGCTGACTACCTCCTGTTTTCAGCTGCATGTGAGAAATTCCAACATGGGTATGACTAACATTTTGTGAGTTTGTGTAAGAAAAAGGCTTAGTGTAAGATCACAGCAGCAATAAGGGGGAGGTTTGATCCTGTGCTCAGCATCAGGACAATGTCATTAAAAACAGCAAGTAATAAAATTCCTGTTTAGTTAAATGCATACTCTTTTTTTTCTTTTTTAATTTACTACCAAAGTAGTATTAGTAATGTGTCTGCTTCTTAATGTTGTAATACTTTTAATTCACATTAGATACCTTTCAGTTGCAGGTTTTAGTTGCGAATGTGGGTGAAACATGGTGACAACTGAGCTCTACAGAGTTGTGGAAAAGGAAGCATCAAAGCAAAAAAATTTGCATTAAGGATTTTTTAATAATCAACTTATTTGAGTTACTTGAATTGTTGCAGCCTTAGATGTGTGAGTGTGTGGTGTTCTGCCTCTCTGTGCTGCCCTTATGCTGTATACAGCAGTCTGTCTGCCTTGCTGAATGCTTGTTATTCACAAGGGAGATGATGGCCCCAGGGCCCCCAGTCTGCCCTCATTCCCTCATTCCTAATACAGAAGAGTGGGGGTATATGGGTGGGTGGGTGTGTTAGGCTGGGGTCTGTGTGTGTGCTGGACATTTTTACTCATACCAGGCATATGGACCACTTCTTCTGTCAGATATGGCATATTCAAAATGTAATTTGAGGCTTTAAAGGACAATTTGGGGTCTGTGTGTGTTTATGATGCTCAGCAAATGTGATGAGCACCCCAGGGGGCAAAAGAAGTCTGGTGTTTTACATGGAGGGATACATGGTTGTAGTAGTCAGTATACATGTTTTGGGACTCGCTGCAGTTACAAATTACATTTTGTGATCTTAAAATTGGTCATCACACATTTTGTGGACACAGTTAAGGTTAAAAAGACATTATAAAGGCATAGACACCAGAATATATTGAACTTGCTGTGTGTGTGTGTGTGTGTGTGTGTGTGTGTGTGTGTTTGAGAGAGAGAGAGAGAGAGAAATGGGGTGTTATGGATACCTCCCTCCTTATGCTTTGATGGTTTCCCTGGAATTCTGAGAATTTCGCTGTCCCCTCACAGGACAAAGGCTGACTCAGTGCCGCTCACAGTTAGCCTGTCGAAGCTCAAGGGAGCAATCGTTGAAAACCCTGAGAGGCAATTCCAGCGTGTCCAGAGCGGTTTTGATTTAAAGATAGGGGGGTTGTTAGGATTAGTAGCAGGCTGTGTGCAGCTGGCTGCCTGCTGTGTAACCACATCACCATGTTTGTAAGAGGATGATGCTCGCTGCCCATCTTTAATATTTAACTTTTTAAAAAGGAGTTACTACTAGATACTACTAGACTATACTACTAGAGAAATGTATGTATAATATGAAATCAGTGAAGGAAAAAAAGCCATTATTTTTTATACTCTATTTCCACTATACTGGCACTGACCGGACTTGGAATAAGCCTAACACTTCCTGCTGTTGGTACTTTGTGTCTTTTATTTTGGCTTTCATTTCCTACTAATTCTTTCTGCAGCATCTCAGATATATGCAAGAAACACTGGTAGCATGATGGTGGTAGAAAGATCAAAGTCTCATCTTCATCAACATGGACTCCAGGTCACATCTGTTTCCGAGAATAAAAGGAAATCCACCTCGTAGTTACCCACTGTGCTTTGATCTAATCTCATATGAAGCACATTATTGGTTTGAATAATGTTTGAATTAAAGAACATTTAGTCCTGGTCTGGACCTAGTTTGATGCCTGTGCTAAGTGTGCCCTGCTATCTCTTGGCTATGGCTGGCTGCTCTCTCCTCCCCCAGAAAGAAATCTTTGAAAGTTACTCATGTCATGGTTGAAGCGCTTTAGGTCAGATGTACATTACTCGTTAGGAAATATGACGAAAATATCACATCATGTAGTTTAGCTTTTAATTAATATATTATGTATATAATATGTATTTGTGTGCATTAGAATTAGAGCTTTCAGCTTGTACTTTGAGATGTAAATGCATGCAATGCTGGGAAAATATCAAAGTGATGAGGGATGATTTCATTTTGGCTTATGAAGAAGAGGAGCCAGGACATGCAGGCTGTGTACTTTGTAGTGAAAGGTTTGGGGAAGCAGTGTTAGGTAGCTGTGCTAATGGAGCCAAGTGTCAGGGTGCTGCTGTGTGCAGATCAGCTCTCAACCACATCACTGTTTTTTCACCTCAGCTTGTCATGGGCAACTATATTATCAGCCACTACCAGCATTACCTTCTTGTCTACCCTCAAATAAGGGATCATTTCAGTTGCTGCCTGTGTGGGCTAAAGGTGATCTGCTACAAGGGTGCATTTGAATTTTGGCATAAACAGTTAGCTGTGGAAACATGTTAACCTCACATTAACATGCAATTTTAGTAAAAAAAAAAAATGCATGTGGATTCTGTTAACAATTGCATTAAACTCTTTGAATGTTTATTGGAAAAAACAAAAACATTTACAGCACTGTGTAAAAGTCTTGAGCTGAAATGTTGAGCTATTGTCATAGTCTTGGCATCAGCGTCTGTTCCACAAAAAGTTTAACATTTGCCAAAACTCTGAGAACAGTGTGACCTAGGATGTTCCATAGATGCATACTGTTCAGTCTAGACCCATCAAACTTCACACAGTTGTTCAGTGACTTTATTGTAGCAGCATTTCTTTGGCTGTTGGCTGCCTTTTGTTCCATGCTCTGTCAAGATGACTCTGCACTGCTTCAATAATGTTCAGGTCCGCACTGTGAGGAGGCCAATCCAAGACTTGAAGTGTTCTATGTGTGGTGGATCAAAATCTGATTACTTTTCTGCATTCATAATTCCAACAATTTTGACAAAACCTGGATGCATGTCTTTGGCCCTGGTCAGGTTTTTGCTGGGTGTTTTTTCTTAAGGACATGATTTTCAGATATTGTTACTCTGCTGTAGACAGTTTTTAGTCATGCTACTTTTTTTTTTTGTCCTCCACTAGTTCAAGTTTCTTCAGGCTTTTTAAGGACACACTGCACACCTTGCGGATATATGCCAGGTTTTCGGCTAATAGCTATTTGAGACTCACCTTG
Organism: Pterophyllum scalare; assembly: GCA_024447675.2. Taxonomy (NCBI): domain Eukaryota; kingdom Metazoa; phylum Chordata; class Actinopteri; order Cichliformes; family Cichlidae; genus Pterophyllum; species Pterophyllum scalare. Next base: position 2,799 of record JAMQGT020010248.1, on the reverse strand, counting down.
TTGGCCCAAAAATATTATTTTATGCTTGTCAGACCTTGTTATCTTTGGCATTTTTTGTAGATTCAACTAAAAAAATAGGAACATATGTGTTTTTGTGACAGGCTTCTAGAAACAAATTGCCTAAAGATACAATTTAAAATTGGTTATTTGTTAAGTTTTCTCTTATGTGTAGACAAAACACTGGTTAATCTCTTGAGTTAGATTCCTTTTTAATACATTAATGAGTCATAGGTCACTGTTAATTTGCTTAACAAACAAACAAAATGGTCTGAAAGTGTTTAGGTCCAAGGACTGGACTGAAAATGAGTGAAAAAGCAGCCAGTGCCCAACGAAAATCTTGAGAGACCTTCAGAGAGCTTGGAGAACTACTGCTCAAGACTGCTTTCATAAATGACATGAAAGCCTGACTCCTTGGAAGCAAGATATGAAGAAACGAGGGGTTGCTCAAGACTGTATTTTGGGGGATCTCCCAACAGAGCTACCTCCATTGTTTTCTCGTAGTCTGGTTCCTGTTTGGTTATGAGACACACAGTCGTTTCTTGGCTGTTGGTTGCTCCAGTAACCAGATGTCATTTCCGGTACATATGCGTAGGTGATTAATGCCACGGTTGAATTTTAGTTAGTTAATTTGCAGCTGAAATTAAGTCTGCCTCTAGAAAACTGTGGAAGGGTATTGAACACTTTGCAAATGAAATGATTAGATGGATGTAATGCATTGCTGAGGAAAGACTAGGTCTGGGTGCCAGCAGATAAGGTGTGATTGAATGCATAAGCACAGCACACAGCTATCGTGCCAGATTTCCTGTTGCAATATTCTGGGGTAGAACACGAAAGCTTAATCTGCATCTTGTTCTTCAGGACCTACTTGGATTAAACCATATATCCTATATATTATGATGAGATGAAGAATCTGGTTTATTATTGCAGCTGTATCTGTTGCTATGGTCCTCTTAATTCTGCTCTCAGTTGTACTCTTTTCAACTCTGCTTTGGTTTGTTGCTTCTACAGTGTGACCACCAGGATTATTTAAATCATTAAATAATTTTTATTATTTTTATAAATTTAACAGCAAATATTTCTCAAGTACCCTACCATGCTCCCATCCCTATGTTTGTTTCAGTGCCAGCATCATGCCGCCATGCATGTGATGGCATATTGGCAGTGCATATGTCACAAAAAATGTATTATTGTTAACATCTTAAATATTTCCTGAGCCACCTTAGAGTTGAGGAATATAGATGGAAAAAATGTCAATACATGATGTATATCTGTATTTTATACAGAAGCAATATGCACGTTGTCACCAGCACTTCTATTAAAACCAACTGATCAATGTACAAAAAGTGTATAAATAATATAGTTTCATAGGTCAGTTTTAAAACCACCTTTTTTGGTTTGCTGATGCAATTTTCAGAAAACTTAGTAAAACTGTTTGATATAGTTCTTCATTGTGTTTAAAATAATAGCCTTTTTACTTGCTAAAGTCTTTTGGGGGTTGGGGAAAGTTCAGTTTATTTTTAGTGGTGCTGGCTGGGGTTTAGGCAGTGTGTTACATGTGGTAGATGCCCTTAGATAACATACAGAAATGCCAATTAGCACACAAACTAAAGCCATGTACTGACACGTGTAGACACCGTCGGCAGGAATATGGTTTCCAGCTAGAGCGCCACCAACATAAAGTTTTAGGACCAGTACCGATATTTAGTGAGTTTAAAAATGTGATATTTGGATGTTTTCTCTGAATTGTTTTTTTCCTTTCAGACACAAGAAATATAAACAGATATTCCTAACATTTGTTATGTGAAGTTTACTTTTTTCCACTCTGCCCGTCTCTTCATGGATCAACTGGTTATTGTGTTTGTGGCTTTCCAAACAAGTGTTGCTGGCAGAAAGTTGCAGAGTGCACTCTGGCAGTCAAGCTATTTCACTTCACCAGGCTCCATTGTCACAAACGATGACAAAATTGATTGGTTTCCTGGTATGGACCCAGTTTGTAAGTGTATTCCACAAATTTTCAATATGGTTGAGGCCGGGGTTTTGAGAAGGCCATTCCAGATGTTTAATCATAGTCTGCTTTATCCATCCCGTTTCAAACTTCCGAAATTACCACATGTAGGCAATCATGCTCACTAATGGAAAGGAAATAGTCCTTGGCGTCAACGAGTTAAAACACGTTATAGAACCTTCAGCACCACTTATTAAAAGCCTTAAGTAAGTGTGTGTGTATATATTTAGGCCTGTATGCATACTTTTGACCCTGTGTGGATTAAGAAAATCCTAAATAAATTTCAACTTGTGTGCCCAATTCTTGTTTTTTAAAGTCATTAAAGATGTATGCTGTACAATCATCCCACCCTGGAAAAAGAACAGTTCAAAGAAATCACTACCAGCTTAGAATCATCGTCACATTCATGCACATGATGAGTATATGTAAACCTCTGATCACAATTGTATATCTTGAGCCATTTTTTTAGAGCTGTGGAACAGAGTAGATTAAAAAAAAAAATCAATCAATGATTATCTATTTTTTATAGAAGCAACATGCAAGATGTCACAAGCACTTTTATTAAAACTAACTGATCAGTGTAATTATTTTACAATGTAGTCATTTTACTTTGCAAAATACTGAAGTTGTATGTGTGCCTTTGCCTCCTGGGTTAGCTAGTTTAACACTAGCTAATATTAGCCAGAAGAAAGCAAGTTTTATCTAATGAAGTCCTTCTGGTCAATAGAAATTTGTCCATAACTAAAAACTGCAGTCACCCTCTGTAGGACGTTTGAGTCTTTGAGGGATTGTCT
>JAMQGT020010247.1:0-18877 GCA_024447675.2 Pterophyllum scalare | reverse complement strand
TTTTATTTGCATACCCCTGTTCTAGAGTGATGAAGAGCGATGGGCTCGGTCATGTCGGGGTTTGCAGTAAGAATCAGTTTTCTGCCTCTCTGTACATTCAGACTGGAGGTACTTCTCTGTGTGCACACTGGCCTTCTACTTCTGAGGGTGTTTTTCAAAGGTTGTGGGTTCGAGCAGTTTGTTGTTTGTTTAGTGTTTACTAACAAACACTGAAAACTGCAAAGGGGCTTTATAAGCTTCAAGTGTCTCCAGACTGCAACAAAAGGAACTTCTCACTGGGTGGAACTGTGCAGACTCCAAACAAGGAGCAAAGCAAACCTTCTTATGAGGCGACTGCAGAGTCTGTTAAAATACAAACTAGTAGATCAGGCTGAACTGACAGCTGTGCTGGCACAGGATGAAAACGTTCGGAGTAATGCTGCCTGTCGGTACAACAGATACGAGGGTGGCTTACGCAACAGAAAAAGAACGGTGCAAAAATTCCTTTTGTGAAATTTCTCCAGAGGGGGATATATAAGGCTGACTCGAAGCAGCGAGAAAGAGAAACAGTCTGACCTCTGACCTCAGTCTGTTTGCACACAGCTAAATCTAGACATCTCTTCTGATGTTTTTGTTTTACTTGCGTTTATTCCAGTTCTGTCCCGGCCTGTTTAAGGGATGGAAACCTCTTTTTCTGGAATTTGACCTGACCTGAGTAAACTCACCAGTATATGACCGACCTACCAGTTTGTCTGGACAGATGTTGGAAAGAAAATTGAGTCACAACCATGAAATGCAAAAACTGTGATGTCAAAGTTCCATCAAACAGTATACCTGATTTACATCAGTCCGATTTCTCCTCTGAACTGCTTCCAACGCGCCTCCTAGTTTCACATTCTTACGGCGGTCCTACACTGACAGCTCCGACATCAACCTGAATCAAAATTCTGAAGAGGAAGAAGTTGCAGGTGAGCTGTGCAGGTATCGAGCAAAGATTGTGCTGGTGTAGCCAAAAAAATCCTTGATGTGTTTTGTGTTGGAGCAGCGGGTTTGTTTCCAATGATTGGTTTCCAAAGTTGCGGCAGTGCAGGCAAATCCATGAAGCCGAACCCTGGAAAAGCTTTCCTGACATAATGCACAACTTTACAAATGGGAACCTGCTTTTTGCACTAAATTAAGAAGAGAAGGCTGCCTGGAGGGATATTAAACAGCCTTTAACCTGCCAGCTCCCAGAACAGTCTGCCTGTGTGAGAATAGCACGCATATTTGTGTGGCTACGTCATGCATCCTACCTCCTGAACTCTCTACTCAGACAGCACTGCCACCTAAACCAATTTCAATAGTGAGAAGGCGTCTGAAGCACACCATTTCCTGCTGAGCGCTACATTTGAGAAGAACAACTGCAGCAAATATCCTGACCTTGTTCTCCTGACATGCATGAGAACAGCTCAGGTTAACCAAACTACTCATAGTGAAGCCTGAGCGTGAGTAAGTGAAGGTAAATCTGGGTATGGCTGCTCAGCGCTGCTGCTGCTCATCTGTTAAGATACTCAGAGGTTGTAGGTTTGAGTTGATATTAAGACATCACCTCTGAAGGGACCCTTTCAGTGAACACTAGGAATGCTCGGCCATGTCTGCAGTGCTATTGTTGTGTAGATGCAGGCTCTCTGAACCTTGACCTTCTAGCCTGCGGTTGAATTTTGAAAGGTGCTTTAAATGGTATTTGTTCATGCGTTTCATCTCAGCTTTCCCTTTATTTGCTTTGACGCTGCTTAGCGACTAAAGCACCAGCGTGGCTCTGTGGTGCAGTGGACAGCACACTGGCCTTCTGGGTGTTTATGGATAAAGGCATGCAGAGGTTGTAGGTTTGAGTCCCACCAGCATTAACGTTTAGCAATCCTTCCAAACACTGAAAGAACCCTTCCAATCTTATTCATTATTTGTGTGCTAAAATACTTTTATATCCTTCCAACAAAAGTGTGTAAAGATGATCTTCGTGGCTCTTCTTCCATAAAGCTTGTTGAACTTCACAGGATACACGGGAGACAGGGTGAATAATCTCCAGCTGAATCCAAGTACTAAATCTGGCATTAATCAACTACACATCAAAACCTTACAGCAAAGCGGCAGAACGATTCGCACCGCATTCAAAAAGCAAGCAGGGGCCACCTCTGGGGCTCAAAGGTGAGGCCAAAAAACAAGATTTCTGACAACTTCCCAGTATTCTCCTGAGTTCATGAGTGAAGACAGCTTTTATTGAGCTTCACGCGCTGCAGTCTTCTTTCTAAGAGAGTGAAGGAGGTCCAACACTGGCGAGCCTCCCAGCTTGATTTCCAGGAACCTGAACCCGCACTCAGACAGAAACAGGAACTATGTGCACTGTGCAAGAGGTCACCTCAAAGAGGAGCTTTTTAACCAGCCACCCATCAATAGCCTTCCACTGTGCACACAAAATCTGACTCTAACGGGACATGGATCCAGAAACTTCAGATGTTTTTCACGTTGTTTGTTTCAATGTTCATTTTGCTCGCGGCTCCGCAGAAACCGAACTTACTGCAGTCGCGAGTAAGCTGCTCATGGTCAGCTAAAATCATAACTGGATCAGAATAATATCGTTTTATTCTGATTGTAGAAACCTAAATACCTGAGGTGGATTCTTTAGGAAGATGCTGCTGTCTGATGGGAACATGATCCAAATCCACAGGTGGGAGATTCACATCCAAGGAACGACTCGGAGCAGTTAACCAGGGGGAATGTTACCTGACAGATAAGACTGTCAATAATCTCTGAAGCTTGACTCTGCTGTGGATTATACATTTCTAGTCGAGGGCGGCAGCAGCAGAGTTTGATAAGGAAGAGCAGCTGTCATGATTTTTACATTTGTATCATTTTCAGACTCACACCTGGTGTTTCACGTGCATTTTACACGTTTATACCACAAGAAAATCCTCACTTGGAAAATGGAGGAGTGCCAGACTACAACACCCAACTGCAGTAACTTAATTCAGTAACTTTACTGAAATTACTGGCGAAATCTCAGCCACAGAAATAAATAGACGTCTTGTAAGGCCACCCAGCCTAAAAATATCCAGATATCATTTTTGGTCCTGAGGTACAAATAAAAGCACCAGAGTTTATTTTCGTTCTTTCTGCTCTATTGTCCTGTGCTGTACTGTGGGAAGCAGACATCGAGGAGACTCTAAATGTGTCATCAGGCCGTGAGCCGACACAAGCTCAGCCTGTGTGTTTGGAAACTCCCCGTAAGTATTTATGCATCTTTTGTGTGACTAATAACAGACACTGAGCCTGCACACGTGTGTGTGTGTGTGTGTGTGTGTGTGCTGTTATTATTGGCAAGAAAGAGAATGACAGTGACGGTGAGTTTTATGGGTCTATTGGAATGAGCAGTGATTCACACGCCTCTGAGCACACCTGGTCTACACCACCGACACAATGAACACTCTGGAGCTTTGTTTCTACTCAACAGTGATGCCAGTCAATAAAAAAAAGTCCTTTAAACCTTTTTATTGCAAGTCAATGTGTTTAAAATGGTTAAAAATGCAGCAAAGCTATGAGCAGAAGGTGAAGAAATAGCAACTTTAACTTCATATCTGAAACTTCTATGTGTTGCGTTGGAGGGACATCAACTGAAGCTGACCTGGGCCCGGGCTGTCCTTCTGTGTAAAACTGGTTTGTACCACAGGATGGTGTAATGAGTCAGTGTAACCTTTATTTAACCAGGTAAGTCATTAAGAACACATATTTATTCACAATGGTGCCCTGAAAGGGGCAAAGCCTCCTAAGAAAAGGAAGAACCATATGAAAAGTTAAAAGACCCGCAGTCAGAAGGGTTTTAGCACACCTGCTGGTACAAAAACAACCTTTTGTTTCTAAGGCATGAACACAGATCTGGGATGCTACTTCACTTTGTTTTGTTCTCTTCTGTTCGTTTTAACTGCTGATTTCGGTCACTGTCTGCTGTGTTTTCATCAGTTTTGCTGTTTTTCTCGTCTATTTTGTTGTGCTTACTGTTCATGTGTGTTTTTATATTTGTATTAAAATGTTGTATCTGAAAAACCTAAGCAGGCATGGCCTCTGCAGAGGACAGGCTCAAAGTCCTACACAGTGAATCTGTGGTACTTTACTTAGATGCTGCAATATAACTATACCAGTGTTACATGTTAGCATGTAGCTATGAGTGTGTATGTCTACAAATCACAGTTAGAATGTTTGTAACTGCTTCTTTATGATTCAAACTGGTCTGAGTGCATTTTATTAAAAAATAAGAAAATGACTGTTGAGTTCACACTTGCAAAGGTGTCCTGTGGGCCACACTGGACCCTTTGGTCCTGTTCAGTGTTTCCCTACAGGCAGAGACACCGGCTTATTATTAAGTTAAGAAACGAGTCCAAATCCTACCATCTTTGACTCTTTTTTTTTTTTTTTAATGAAACACAGAGCCACATGGTTAATGTAGGTCGAACGCTTTTTCCTGATCTCTCTGAGTGTTCTCAGGACTTTCACAAACGTCTCTTTTTCTCTCCAGTGCAGATGTTTCAGGTTGAACTGGGTCCAGGTTCTTGTTTGTGTGGCAGAATAATGAATCTGTGTCTTTGCATTGACATCTATGTGTGCTGTCTATTTTGTTTATGTTGTTTGCTGTGTCATTCTGAGGCCAGAAACACTGCGGTATACATCTGCCGCCAGAGGCTCACACACACACACACACACACACACACACACACACACACACACACACACACACACACACACACACACTGCTGTATGTCACAGTAGAGCCTCTGTCTAACCTCAGACGATGCTAAATTGTCGGACTAATTATTATAAACGACAAACACCGGTCACCAGGGGAACGATCCACCCACATCCCATAATTACACTGCACGGGCTCAATATTAAAACTGCTTCCAAATACTTGAGATGGTTGGGGTGTGTTTGATTTCTATTTGCTGTGAAATCAATGGCTCCTTGTGTTTTTCAGAAGGTGAAAGGGAGCAGAGACAGGAGAGGCGGCGCATGTTAAAAACCTGACACATGCACACAGTCGCACACTTAATGCTAAAACCTACGCTCGAGGTTTATGTGGTGTTACATTTGGAGGTTCAGCGGTGCCTTCTTTAAAGAAACAACTGTACCACACACTCACATCAGCAGTTTTAACCCCCTCTGGTAGTCTTATTCTGGTAGTGTTCAGGATTTTAAGGCATAAAGCCTGATTTTGAACAAATAGGATTCCTTATTCCACTTTGGTGGAATAAGAGAGCCAGTCTGATTGAGACTCACATCCACCATCATCAAAAAGGAACAAGCATCCCTGCAGACACAGTTACTGCACTAAGATACTTACTCAAACTACATGAAGTGAAAAAGGAGCTTTCACTGAGTTGATCATTTAAACAGTGATGCTGGCGGGACTTGAATCCACAACTTTTGAATGCCTAACACTCTAGGAGTCCAACGTGCTGTCCATTGCACCACAGGGGCACGCTAGCAGCAGAGACAAGCTGATGTAAAACATCTCCTAGTCACATGACCCAAAGATGCTCATAACCCAGTTACTTGATCCAAAATAAGCCTCATTCTGGTTTTTGAGAACGGTGAAAATGACCCTACTCGACACCGATCAAACAGATTTCCAATTATTTAAGAATAACAATTATTTTCAGCCTAAATGAACTGAAACGGCACTTTCAGTGGTTTTAAGCACGGGCTCTGCTGGGACTCAGTGATACAGGTGGATATGGTGGATACACAAACAGCTTCGGACATGCAACCATCCCAAAGAAATCGAGAGGAAGAGATGAAGGCGAACAGCAAAGACGGGGCAAAGCAAGAATTAGTGTGGGACGGGCATTTATGCGTCGGGATTTAGGAGTCAGCCAGCTGGAGTTAATTTACTCGATCAGTATTTTCATGAGACCTCAGCATTCTTCTGACATGTGTCCTGATGATCAACGAGCAAACACTGACTTGTTAATTCAGTTTCTGGAAATCTGCCCGTTATCATCAGGGACAACAGGATCCACTGAGGATGAAACACGGAGTGTCACAACATAGCATGTAAAAAGGAGCCGAAGTGGCAGCAGAGGATCGGGTTTGTAGCCTCCAGGTAGTGAACTTGGTTATTTCTTCTGTGTTCATTGCTCCATGTGCTGCATCAGCGGTGGTTGCTAGGTTACAGGGAAAACAGGAAGGCAACGTGTCCTTGCGGCAGCAGCTGCTTTAACACCATTCAAAAATCACTACAGCAGCCAGAAAGAGCGCCATCATAATGAGCAGCTGGGTTAAGAAGAAAAGCGCGGGGCGAGCACAGTGATTCCTGAGTCGTGTTGGCACGACTTTGGTTCGTGTGATGACTGGATTTGTAGTTTGAGTGGGCTACGGGAGACTGTCAGGTTTCAAACTTCCTGCATTCTGGGAATGGCTGGATTAAAGGATTGAAACGGGATTTCTGTGACACTTCGGATCACATGCTGGACTTCTAGACCCCCCAGACGAAGTGATTCAAAGGGCCTGGGTTCAAGTTCCAGTAGAGGCCGTCCTTATAGGTAGTTCATTCACTCTACAGCTCATCTGGAGAATCATGAAATCAGCCTCATAATGCATTGAGGGATGTGGCTCTGTGATTAACCGCATTCTTCAGTCCAGTTAAAGCACTAAGCAAGCCGATAGTCCGGCTTCTGACTGAGCATACTCAGTCAGCACATCTCTATTCAAACTAAGCCCTTTGAAAGGATCTTAGAGAAATTAAACGCTTTCCAAACACCACCTCTGGTGGGAGTTAAACCCAAAACCACTGAATGCTGCATTCACACCAGAAGGCCACCACGTTGTCCGCTGAGCCACAGAGCCACATGCTGATACTGCAAAACAAAATAAATGGCCCGTTCATAAAAGCAATGTGGTCGCCGTCATTTAAATGTCCCTCAAAAACCAGCCGGGGTTTAGCTGTATGAGCTGATTGTGGTGGATCTCACTCTTCAAGCTCTGAATCACCTCTGTGGAGCTTAACTCGCAGTCCAAAGTGGTGTCTAACACCAGAAAGAGTGAATCCCCTCTCTGTGATTCATCACAATTGCTTGTTGGTTGTTTGCCTCCCAAACACTGTATTTACAGGAACATGTCAGTATGAAAGATTTTTAATTATTTTAAACAAGGAGAAGATTTTTGTTTTAGCCTGAATATGCTGCTGAAACACTAAAATCCTAAAAAGCACATATTCATTTAACCTAAGTTTAATTAGGTTTAGTTGTTAAGATCACTAGACAGTGGCCCATTACACCACCAGGCCATGCAGATAAGGATTGCACAACTCAAAGGCCTCTGCAAAAGCAAGCGTATGCAGGGTGGTGCACCCATAGACGGTAGAAGAGATGGACGTAGCTTCCAGGTCTGAAGAGTGAAGCCAATGCAGAAGCGCTTTAAACATGCATTCTTTCCAATGACCACCAGGGGACGACTCATCTGCTGTGGATCATTTTGTTGCAAGATCAAGTGAGCACTCTCAGTTTTGTGTGTCCTTTTCCTTTATTGTGACGGGGTGATGTGTGGAGAGGAAGCAGCAAATTCCAGCTTGAATTTTCAAACTAAACAGATGGGAAGGTTAAACTTTGACTCTGGTGGGACTCGAACCCACAACCTTTGAATCCCTTCTTTCAAGAACCCCTAGAAGTCCAATGCGCTGTCCATTGCGCCACAGAGCCCCACAGTGCCAACAATGACTGCAGCACTTTTTGAAGACGGACCAATGTGACGCAAACCAAAGTGAAAACATTTGTCACTGACATTCAGCCAGAGCCTGAAGGCAACAACAAACCTCAGAGGGCGTCAAACACACAACCCTGTAATAATTTCATCCCTGTGTGAGAAGAAATCCAACGTGCATAGAGCTGAACTTTAACAGTTCACTACAGGAGTTCAGTTTAGGTTGTTCCACCTTTTCACCCCACTCGAGTCCGAGAAGAAGAGGGAAGTGTGCAACACGAAAGAGTCTGTTTGTACTGATGGAGGTCAAGAGGAGACGAGGTGTGGAGGTAGATGTCCAGCGTTTTCAAAATCAAACCCTCCCTGTGGTGAAAATCCTGCTTTTTGCAGTCACCTCAAATGACCTCAAGTCAATGTGTTTCTCAAAGGAGCTTCAACACACACACACACACACACACAAATATAAATTAATAAACAAGAGATATTCTAAACCCAGTTCAGTCTGGTTTAGAAAGTGATTTGTGTATTTGTTCTTGACAAAGAGGGCTGTAAGTATGACTGAGCTGTCATCTGCCTGCCAACACACACAGACACACAAACACACACACACAAACACACACACAGCCTTCAGTTAGGTAGTGGTGTGTGTGCTTAGTCACTGCATGGCTGGGTAGCTGCCATAATTCATATGAAAATGTATGTTTCCCACTAACACCCTGCTTACAGTCACATATTGTAGAAACAAACAGCAACGGAGGATGACTTCTAATTTCCTACTTGGCATTTCACAATAAAAGGTTTCACTTAAAGGATGAACCCGCTGTTGTTCCTCCTCCTTCGTGTTGTATACGAACGCCGTGTGCAGAAACCAAACTAACAGTGTGTTCTGACTTCTCTGCTCCGTCTCAGAAGTATCCCAGACTCTTTCACACAGATTTGGATTCTGCTTATGATGGTAGCAGTGTTAGGGGGCAGGGGTCACATGAACTCTTACCAGTTCTTTTTACAAGTGCTTAGCTGTGGGGTCCAGTTGGACACAGTCCAGAAGAGGAGGCGTGGGTCCATCACCCGCAGGAAGCGCCGTAGGGCTTGGGTGCAATGTGTGTCGGCGAAGGTTCTGGTGGCTGATCCCCAACCTGCCCTATCTGAACATGAGTGGTGTTCTGTCATTGGACTTCTGGACCAAAACCTATTGTGAGGATGCAGAGACCCCAGTCCATGAGATCTTCATCTCCCACCTCCAGCAGAACTTTGACAGCATTCCAAGGGTGGCTGAGGACATTGAGTCTGAACGGGTCATGTTCCACTCCTCCATTGTTGAGGCTACTGCACGGAGCTGAGGCTGCAAGGTAGTTGGTGCCTGTCGTGGTGGTAATCCCCAAACCAGATGTTGGTCACCAGAGGTGAAGGAAGCCATGAAGCTGAAGAATGCATCCCATGGGGCTTGGTTAGCCTGTGGGACTTCGGAGGAAGCTGATGGGTACCAGAAGGCTGAAGCAAAAATTTGGGTGTAGGAGAAATTCAGTGAAGCATTTCTGGCAAACTGTCATGGAACTCAGGAGGGGAAAGCAGTGCTCTACTCAATCGGTCTACAATGGGGTAGGGCGCTGACTTTAAATTAGGATGTAGTTGAGTATTGGAAGGAATACTTCAAGGACCTCTCTAATCCCATGGACATACCTTCTGTAGCATAAGCAGAGTCTGTCGACCACGGGGATGACTCGCCCATCACTGGGGTGAGGTCACTGAGGTAGTTAAACAACTCCTTGGTGGCAGGGCCCCTGCGGTGGGCGAGATTCACCCAGGGTTCCTCAAGGTTCTGGATGTTGTAGGGCTGTCTTGGTTGACATGCCTCTGCAACATCTGCCAATCCAGTGGCACCTCCACTGGATTGGCAGACTTGGATAGTGGTTCCCATTTTCAAGAAGGCGGACCAGAGGGTATGCTCCAACTATCGGGGTATTTAGGAGGAATAATGTGGTTTTCATCCTGGTCATGGAACGCTGGGCCAGCTCTTTATCCTCTGCCAGGGCTGCCCTTTGTCATTCGTAATTTTTACGTGCATAAATTTTATGTGCATAATTTCTAGGAGTAGCCAAGTGGTGGGAGGCTTCCTCAGAATCTCATCTCTACTTTTTGCGGAAGATGTGGTCCTGTTCGCTTCCTCCAGCTCAACCTGGAGGAGTTTGCAGCCAACTGTAAAGCGGCGAGTATTAGAATTAGCACCTCTAAGTCCGAGGCCATGGTCTGCAGCTGGAAAAGAGTAGAGTGTCCACTCTGGGTCAGGGATGAGTTGCTGCCCCAAGTGGAGGAGTTTAAGCATCTCGGGGTCTTGTTCACAAGTGAGGGGAGAGGAGGGTTGACAGATAGATCGGGTTAAAAAAAGATTTAAAACATTATCGTTGAAGTAATGAGTCAAAAAGATGCTGAAAGTTAGATTAATTAGTAATCTGTCCCTGTATTTGGTATTGGGTTGAGTGTTAAATGTAACTGTTGCCCTCAGGTGACTCACAGTAACAGGTAACCAGTGTATGAACCTGAATTGTAGCTGCAGGAGTTTAAACTTCACTAAGCATTATGTAACAGAAATAAAACAAACCAAGTGAAAATCAATGACCTGCATGTGTTCATCTGCAGTAATGTCCATAAATAAATCTTACTTTGCCCTCGTTTTACTGCAGACTCAGATGTGTGCGTGACTGCACTCTGATCTGCTCCGTTGTCCTGCTTTCTGTAGCTGTGTGTGTGTCTGTGTGTGTCTGCATCGAGCCAGCACAGTTTTGTGCGAGAAGTTTGTTTTAAAAATAAGAGTTTGAAAGATGAGACAGAGGGAAAGTGATGATCGTCCTACAACATGCAACTCAGAGGTCGGTTCTTCTAAAATAATAAAAGACAGAAAGCCTGTGAACAGTGAAAACACAAATCATGAAAGTTCATTGCAGTGAATGACAGACATGTTTCAGCGCAGCCACAAGTCCTCCGGCTGCCCTCTACAGGCTGCAATGCCCATTGCAGGCATTAACACTGACGCGCCGATGGATGCAGCTGTTTGTTTGTTTTGTCGTTCTAAACCAAAGGTCAGAGGTCACCGTGATCTAAAGGGCTCATTGACTGGGGAGCAGCCGTGGGATCATTTTAATATTCATATAATCTAGAAATCTGATTTATATTTTGGTATTTCTTGTGGTCAGAGTAGAATTGTGTAAAGTGTGACGCTCACCTGGATCCCCAGGAGAGCGTGACAGTCTGACCGGAAGAAGTTAGGGGCATAATTAATCATCAGTCAGCTGTTAACTGCTGATTATTGACTGTTAATCAGTCTTTAATGCAATAATAATATAATAATAATGATGATGATGAACAGAAGTTTAACACGGTGTGTGGAAAACTCCACTTCACCACGACCCGTGCACGCGCATAGCCTTTAAAGCCGTCTGGCACTGGACGCGCGCGCTGAGGAGGGCGAAAGAAGTTTTAAAATGATTGGAGAGCTTTAATTGTTAAAATTATGCAAAGCTCCCCGACAGTCTTCTTTAATTTTGTTAAACAATCTCTTTAATTTCTTTGCCTGCATCTTCACCTCCGTCACAGCTGTTTTATGCACAGAAATACAAAAGTGAGGAAAACGTGAGCGTACCTCGGTGCCGGTGGGGAGAGGAGACATGTACGTCCAGCAGCCGGTGAGCGCCCGCAGACCCCGCTGAGCTCCGCTCTTCTCTCCCTCCCTCTCTGTCTTTCTCCGGTGTTCCTGCTGCTTGAACGGCCGCGCCGGACGCATTGGATAAAACAGCTCTCCGACCTTCCAGCTGCTTCCTCCTCCTCCTTTCTTCACACAGTCAAACCGCTGTTTCCTAACAGGATTTAAAAGTACTGCTGTCACTGCTCCAGTTCGTCCACTAACCTACTTGGCCAAGTTTTACGCACTGAAAAGCAAAAAAAATAAAAGAGCCAATCCAACAATCCAACATTTATCCGGCGGGGTGTGATCCCTGCATCCACTTCAAAGCTCATAAAGCAGCGGAGCAGAAGTTCAGGCTGACATTTGCAGTGTTAAAGCCAATGTCCCGGTGAAAGATGTGATTCGGTGGTTTGGAGATGAACTCCGGGCGGCGCACAGTCAGCTCGACCCCATCTGCTGCTGGACGGGAAAGGAGGGAGAGAGGGAGCGAGAGAGGGAGGGAGAGAGGGAGGTCCGAAAACTATTGGAGAGAGAGAGAGAGAGAGAGAGAGACTTCTGACAAGCGTCCAGCTGTTTACAGCAGAACAAAACACTTTCTAAGAAACAGCTTCACCCTGGAATGTGGTTTTAATCCCAGAGATTTCCCCAGTTTGGATGAAAAAAAAATGATGGCGACATTCAGAAAGTGGGGCTCCAGTTACCTCTGAGCTGATCCAGAGCACAATACTGCAGCTATTCATGCAGCGCGATTCTGATGTGTCATGGGAATGAAAGTGTTTTAACTACAATGTGAGCAAAGATATGACTGAGAGCACCATTTATGATGTCCCAATAACAAAGTGTGCAGAATGACAGAGCACAGAAGCACAAATGAACTTAAATGTACGAAAAAGAGACACAAAACAAGACAGACAGTGACTACAGAGACATGAAACAACTGCAAAGGGACAAAGATTTACTACAAACTGACACAAAAATAAATGATTCAAATGTGCAAAAATACCCAAAGTGAAAAAAAACATTGTGCAAACCCAACAAAATGAGCAAAAGAGACAAGAAATGACCCCAAACTCACAGAGGGACTCAAAATGACAACAGAAAGACACAAAACTATCAAAATATGGATACAAATTACTAAAGAGGCAAAAAACAAAACCAAAGAGATCCAAATCGATTGTCTACACGGAGACATAAAACCACCTAAACCCAAAAATGAAAACAAAAAATGACCCAAATGAGACACAAAACAGGCATAAGCACCTCTACCCTGCCACCTCTGTCTCCAGCACGGGTCCAAGAAATGCTGATCACATTACTGCAACACAGAGAGAAGAGGTGTGCAAAGCTCGCTTTAAAAAATCTCACAAACTTAAGAGACAAAAAATAAATAAAATAAAATAATGCAATAAATACAGCTTATCCCAGTGGCCATGGGGCAGGGTACCCCTGGACAGGTCACCAGTCTGCTGCAGGGCTAATACTCACACCTATGGGCAACTTAGAATCAGCAGCTAACCTAACCCCACCAACTGTATGTCTCTGGACTGAGGGAGGAAGCTGGAGCACTGGAGAAGACACGGGGAGAACAGGCAGACTCCACACAGAGAGGTCCCAGTCAGACGGTGGATTCGAACCCAGGACCTTCTTGCTGTGAGGCAGCAGTGCTAACCATCTTAATTTTATCAGCTATATAAAGAGGAAATCTGTTTGCTTTCATCTTACCTGTCTCTGTGCATAACGGCTCCCGGATGACTCGAGTAACCAACGAACAACAACAGACCATAAACAGGCAGTCACCGTGGCAACCACAGGTGTAAATCACGCCACAGCTCCCGTCATTAAAAAGTAATAAAACGACTATCTCCGCCTCACGTCTCATCTTCAGGCTGTTACCTCCTGCAGGGGCGGTTTGGAGGCGGCAGGACGTGACTGAGAAGCAGCTCACTGCACGCTGGAGGTCACGGAAAACGAGCCAGTCGGCCTCCAGGTGTTCTCCCTGAAACCGCACGAAGCATGAATCAGCTGGTCTCAGACGTGCGTTACACACATGGGGTCATCCTGTTCCAATCCGCCGAGACTCCTGTGGTACCACAGGCCTCGTATGGAAGTCATTTTCAAAGTATTCTCTTTCCTCGTGCTATTATTACCTTTCACAATGATTACAGCTTGTAGACATTTTACTTTATAAACTAAACAATGAATACAAATTAATACAGGTGAATGTACTTGTACAGTTCTTTTCAACTGCAATTTTCCAGACATTAGACACATCTGGGCCCAATCGTTGCTACTTATGGCACTCATGCCTCGGTTATGATATTTGCAGATGTTGTTTGGGCCAGAATTGGGCCAAACATTTATCTATGAGGGTCATCAAACACAGGGTGGCCATTCTAAAGCATGCCGTACTTTTTCATCTCTCTGACTATAAACGAGACCATTTTTTATTCAGTAAGACTTGAAGCTACAGACTGAGACCATAAACTCTTCGGTAAAGTGTTTACAGAGGTCATAGGTCGGGTGAGCAGTAGGCTTATTTTCTCATAGACTTCCACACGATCAGAATTCTTTTTACAGCCGCCTGCTGGGCATTAGAGAGAATGCAGGTTTAAGGCTCTTCAGCTTTTGATCCAGAGCCACCAACTAATGTCAGCTTAGAGGCGGACTCAGCAGCAGCGCTGTAGTAATGGAGCCGTTCTGATTATAAGACTGGATTATGATACAGATGCATTCAATGTGTGAGCTTCTATATTTAATTTAATTCCATGGCTGCTGGAAAGTTTGTGAATTTCCCTTCATGGGTTAAAAAAATGTCTCAACTTTCGTTAAATTAATGATGGCATAGCAGCACGAAGGAGTGCACACTCAAACAGGGACATTTGTGAGCACATCTGTTCCCTCTGAGTGACCAGTCAGAGATTTATATGGACTAACACAACCTGAGGAAACACACACACACACACACACACACACACACACACCGGTGGAATGCTCTCTGAAAAACAGAAGCAGATGTAAGAAAGTGTGAACGGTAAAAATATATATACACACACACACACACACACACACACAGTGACACACAAAGAGTGGGGGTAAACACAGCCGGTTGGCTGGCACCATCCTGTCACTGTTATTCCAAACTCAGACATTCCTCAACTCACTTTCCTCCCGGCAGTTACCCTCCAGACTGTGTGTGTGTGTGTGGGTGGGTGTGTGTGTGTGTGTGTGCGTGTGGGTGTGGGTGTGTGCGTGTGTGTGTGTGTGCAGAGGTCGGGAGGCCGCTGTCAAACAAAAGGAAAAGGACGGTGGCTTTAAACTCCGACTCTCGGGATCCTGGACTGTTCGAACACAACCAGGAACTGAACGCTTGCTTCATGGTTCCCTGTTTCGCAGCATAATGTGGGCCGACAGCACACACCTGTAGGTCTTATTTTACACCTGAATGCCGGTGGTTTGATGCTCAGCTTGTAGAGCGTCACAGCTGATTACTGAGGAACTGTGCTGTGCTGTGGGGACTGATTTGGTTTTAGAGCCTCAAGTGGCCATTAGAGGAACTGCAGTTTTGGCACTTGTCAATCACAGGCTGTTAGCCAGTCAGCTTACCCTGCATAAACCCCTTTCTGACTCTTAGGCCTTGGTTACACTCTCCACATGCTTAAGTCCGCTTGGGTCCAAGTGACAAAGATATCTGACCTGGTTGTTATTTCTGACTGCACCCCAGGCATCACACTTCGAAGAAACACAACAGCAATGACCAATCAGCCGTGGTGTCTCCAGCTGTCTGCCATGCCTGACACCAGTCGATCACAGCATAGTCAATCAATCAGAGGATAGTCTTCAGAATGACCAAAATTTAAATAATGATTTTATTCAGTATGATCTGAAATGAGTGAGTCAATAACGTCATCGGGATCGTGTTTACTGAGGTCGAGAGCTGAGGGACGTTTTGGTGGCCTTCAGAACAAATGCAGATTTGTGGTACTTCCACAACAGCTTCACTTTTCAGACCCAGAAGCTGCTGTGCATCCTGCACATCCCACAGTTCTTCACAGAATCCTCACACTGTGTCTTTTATGGGTTGGACTGAGAAACAGGTAGTGACAGGAATTATACAGTGCAGCCAGGGCCTGGAAGATGTTCCACAGCATCATGCCACAGTCAGCAGGTACTGCTAACAAGCAAAGCAGGCGTCTAATATTAGTCTAGTTTATCCCAGACCACCGTTAGCCGCAGCTAATCAGCAGTATTTGACATTTCTGTGAGCGCTCGTGGGTGAACGTATGTTCCACAGTGATGTGGCAGTGAAATCTGAGGAGGCTGCTTTTCTTTCCCCCAGCTCCACCAAGCTCCGGACAAAGACAGGAGAGGATGGTATTCAGACAACGTCCCCAGCTGGATTTGAACCAGGAACCTCGCTGTGGTTACATGGTGACGTCTGCCTGAAGGAGAAGCTCGGGCTTTACCTGCAGCCTCATCATGGTGGCTCCTGATGAATGTCAGGAGTTTTTGACTTCCTTCTTGTTTTTTCAGATCTGGTAAGTTCACAGTTCCTCTCTTGGTTTCATGTCTTGGCAGCTTCCTGCGTGCCGGATCAGCTAACAGCCTCGCATGAAGTCACCGGAGCTCGTGTGGATATTCCATCTCTAATAACCAACCACATTTCCACTGCTAATGACACGGCAGCAGCCATTTTGGCTCTGCGTGCCGTCTCATTACAGGCTGAGAAACCGATGGCGGCGTGGCGGCACGGCCGACCTGCGTGTGTGTTTTAGCTTGTGTCTCAGTGTGTTTGTGTTTATGTGTCAGAGAGAACACAGACACATCAAGAGGAAGTGCGAGGTCAGAGGTCGTTGGAGGAACACTTATATGTGTGTGTGTGTTTGTGGAGGACAGAGGGGGCTTTTTAGAGCGGGAAGGAGCGTTAGAACCTGCAGGTGGTTTCGAGAGAGAGATGAGTATTTTCTATCTCATCCTTCAAGATTTGTGTTGATTTGAGCTTAAAATCTTTCTGGGAATGCTTTAGTGACATGGACACCACAGAGTCTACACCCAGAATTTCTTCTGTAACTGCCAACACCACTCGAGCAGGAAAGAGGCAAGAAAGTGGGGAGGAAAAAAACCCAATCCCGCAGAGATGACGGGACTTAGTCACGTGAAGAAAGAACGTTTTTCACAGACTGTCTGCAGATCTGTGTCCACTCCTGATTCAGCAGCTTGTAGATCCTCCTTTACCAGCAATAAGTTGCAGTGATGGTTTCCTGTGTGACTTTATCAGCCTCTCACTTCACTGAGGAGGAAGTTTGGCTCTTCTTCATCTTCTTGTTCACAGCGTAGCTTCAGTTTCAGGTTTGCAGCATTCATTCATGCGCAGCTCTCTGAAGGTCCACCACAGCGTCTCAGTCAGGCTGAGGTCTGGACTCTGAGCGGGCCGCTGCAGAACTTTGATTCTTTCCTTTTTCAGCCGTTCTGTTGGAGATCTGCTGCTGTGCTTGGGGTCATTGTGCTGTCGATGACCCAGTTTGGTCCACGCCTCAGCTGTGGGACAGTTCGGCTCACATCTGACTCTAGAATACTTTGGGACACAGAGGAGTTCATGGTCCACTCAGTGACTGCAGGGAGCCCAGATCCTCAGCCCTCCTCCACCACCGTGCTGACAGTTGGTCTGAGGTGTTTGTGCTGCTGTGCATCATGGACAAACATCTCCTCTTTGGTCTCATCTGTCCAAAGGACTTCGGTCCAGAAGTCTCGAGGTTCGTTCAGATGTAGCTTTGCTAACCTCAGCCATTCAGCTGTGTTCTTTTCAGGGAGAAGAGGCTTTCTCCTGCAGCCCTTCCAAGCAAGCCATACCTGTTCAAACTGTAATCTAGTTGTTCTGTCGTGAACTTTAACCTTTAGCATGCTAACTGAGGCCTGTAGAGTCTGAGAGGGAGCCCTTGGGTTTGTTGCAGTTTCTCTGAGCATTGCACGGTCTGACCTTGAGGTGAATTTGCTGGGAGGTCCATTCCTGAGAAGATTGTAGCATTGTGTTAACACACCTGAATGCTCCAGACCAACAAACTGCCAAAACTTCTGTTTTTTTGACGTTGTGCTGATGATCAATTAATCAGGTGCATTAGATTAGCAGCACCTGGCTGCTAGCAATAAGGGTAGACTCGGCTTTTCACAGGACTTCAGCTAGCTGCAGCTTAGCTACATTTTGGTAGCAGATTTGTTGTTATTATGCTGATACTCAGGTATGCAGTATACTCTGGTGTTAGCACATTGTTCTTGACACACACTGTAATATTACAGTTTTTCTCAACTGCTGTGGTGCAGCTCTCACATCAGAAAGGTCATTCTCCAAACCGTAACGCATTTCCTCGCCCACATCAGCCTTTTTCGTTTTTGTGCACACTGCTATTGTTGCTCTGCACGCGTCACTACTAAAGATATTTATTAATGTGTCGATGCACTTCTCATCTGAATCTCACAACTCATTCAATTCAATTCAATTTAATTTTATTTATATAGCGCTAAATCACAACAAACAGTCGCCTCAAGGCACTTTGTATTGTGGGTAAAGACCCTACAATAACACAGAGAAAACCCAACAGTCAAAACGACCCCCTATGAGCAACTTGGCGACGGTGGGAAGGAAAAACTCCCTTTTAACAGGAAGAAACCTCCAGCAGAACCAGGCTCAGGGAGGGGCAGTCATCTGCTGCGACCGGTTGGGGCTGAGTGGAGAGAGACAGGACAAAAGACATGCTGTGGAAGAGAGACAGAGATTAATAATAATGATTAAATACAGAGTGAAGTATAAACAAGTAAATAAAGGTTTATTAGGTACAGCTTGCTAGCACCAGGTTGGACCCATCTTTTGCCTTCACAGCTGCCTTAATTGTTTGTGGCACAGATTCAGCAAGGTGCTGGAAACATTCCTCGGAGATTTTGCTCCATACGGACACGGCTGCATCACGCAGTTGCTGCAGATTTGTCGAGCTGCTCAACCAAATTCCAGCCTTCCACCGCATCCCAACGGTGCTCTGCTGGACTGAGATCTGCTGACTGTGGAGGTCATTGGAGTACAGTGTTATTCCGGTCTTTTATTGTCCAGTTTTGGTGAGCGTGTGTGCTGTGTTGTGCATTCAGAGATGCTCTTCTGCATATCTTGCTTGTGACGAGTGGTTGACTGAGTTACTGTTGCCTTCCGATCAGCTCAAAGCAGGCTGGTCATTCTCCTCTGACCTTTGACATCAGCAGGGCATGTTCTCCTTGAGAACTGCTGCTCAGCGGCGACTTTCTGGTTTCGGGCCATCCTCTGTAAACCCTATTGAAGGTTGTGTGGAAAAATCCCAGCAGGTCCTGAAGCACTCAGACCAGCCTGTCTGGCATCAACAGCCATGCCACCTTCAATCACCTTTCTTCAGGCCCTCAGTTTCAACTTCAGCAGGCTGTCTCGATCGTGTCTACGTGCTTAAATAGCAATACGTAACTGAACCAGTGGCCACACAA
>JAMQGT020010246.1:0-14022 GCA_024447675.2 Pterophyllum scalare | reverse complement strand
TTTTTGTGGTCAAACTGTCATTGACTGTGAAATAGATGAGTGTGCTCTCAAGAGCCAAGAAGAATATAGGAATTTTACCCCAGCTGTGCCACAGTCAGCTGGACTGATTGAACAAGACTTGAGTAGTGTGTGTGAATGTTGTACTGATCTGAACATGTAACAAACGATCATTGTGGTGATTTTTGTTCCATATCACTGCCAACAAACACACTGTCATATTGTTATTGTAAATGTTCACGGCGGTGACTCTGGAGTGGCATGACAATGCCAGGTGTTTAGGTTTAGAAAACTTTTCCAATGTGTTGGTGACGGCATCAGTTAAACATATGCTGTGCAGATCTGAAGCAGATAGGTGATACTTGCTATAAAATTACGCAGGAAACTAAGTGTTCTTTCAAGCATGTTGCAAAGAAATAAATGTTCATATTGCGTTGCCGTGATTTAAAACCTTTTGACTTTTGACAACTTTAAAGGTCCAGTATGTAAAATATCACCACTAGATGTCAGTAGATTGTAGATTGCAGTCAAGTGAATTCTGTTTTCTCACAACTCCCAATTAAAGTGCATAATGCTAGCTACAGTGGCAACTGTAGGTCAAGAGAGAATAAAAACATTAAATATAGGTTGTACTGTTGTACATTAGTCTTGAAATTCAGGAGGACACACTAAAATCCACACAAGACAGATTTCTTAAGTAGTGTATTTTAACTACAGACTCTGTATTAAAAGATGAACTAAAGTAGCATCCACAGTGGAAGGAATACTCCTGTCATGCATTGCTTTGTCAATGACAGCTTGTCACTAGTGGATGTTCAGGCATCGAGTTGCTTAGGTAACCCTCTAATGTATTTACCACTCTATAATATGGCAATCAACAGTATTCTTGGCGCTCACTGGTAATTACTTTAATTGCTTCCTGTGTGCATACCCCTTCAGCAACCCAGTATCACGGCAAAGCCTGTAATAGAGCCGCCGATCCCCTAGAGTTCATTGCGTGGATGTCACGCTTTACCTGTCCTAGGTGTGAAATGGAAACACATGTTGAAGTTGCAGTAAGTAATGAAGTATTATTTAAATGCCCGAAAGTCAGCTGATAATCAGCCATTTAAACAATGAAGAAAGGTGATAGAAAGTTGTTGGCTAGAAATTAAATCTCACACCCTGCTGGTACTGCAAGTTATTGTCTGCAAGTTATTCGACATGTATGCATATTTCATGCCTACGAGAGGCAGAGCGTGAAATGGAAACGGTGGACTGGCGGCTCTATTACACTCTTTGCCATGATACTTGGTTGCCTCAAGCGTTCAAAAGCCAAATGAAGTCTGTGTCCTAAACGAGCATTTTCTCTGATGGCCAGCACAGTGAAACATCTCCAGTTATAAAAACGAGTTAGGGAAAACAACGAGCTTTGTTTCTTATTGAAAACATCATGTATATTTTGTAAATTATGTTATATGTTAGAGTAGACCTGGACACTGACTGGCACTTTGCTTGTTCCTGACCAGATCATGTGAGGTCAGTGTAAATTAAGATTAAAGCATAAATAAGCACACATCATGCAGTTTGTCCCATTTCAGCCACCAAACACTCTTTGGTAAACTCCCCATAAGAGAATGGCTTACTTTTGTTTGTTTTCTTTGCGATTTTGTGGGAAATCACAATACAACTGTCTTGGTTTTATTTTAAAAACAACTCCTTTTTTGCTTGTTTGTTTTTTAATTCATGCAAGCATTTGTGTGCAAGTGAATGCAGCTTCACTGTAAATGTGTTGGAACAGTTGTATATGAGAGACGTGAAAACCGTAACAAAATGGATCAAGGGCACTGCAGGAAATCTGGAGCTTCAGTTGAAAAACAAAGGGGACAATTTAGACTTTTTTCTTTGATTCTGGGCAAGAGCTGTGATGTCTGCGATACACTCCTGTTACTCATCTTTGCACATGGGATAACAAAAGAGTTTGAGTCTACGGAGGAGCTGGCAGCAATGCATTCAACAGAGGGATTACAACAGGGAATGATTTGTTCATAGAGGTAATTGCATGCTTGGATAGGCTTGGGCTGAAATGGGACAGACTGGCAGGTGTCACAACTGATAAATGTCCAAAACTGACTGGGATGGCAAAATAAACTGCCTGAGATGAACCCAGCACTGACATTGGTATTTTTGCATTGTATTATACGCCAGGAGGTGGTATCAGTGCTAAAAATGAACCATGCTGTTAATGTTGCAACTAAAATAGTTAACTTCATCAGGGAAGCGCACTGAATCACAGACAGTTTGTTGCACTTTTGGGGGAGCATGAGAGTGAACTTGGTAACACAGGCCACCACACAGCGATCAGTTGGCTCAGCAGGGGCAAAGCGCTCAAGAGTATGGGACCTGAGAGTAGAAATTTGAGTGTTTTGTGCGAACAAAAGCGAGGCCATTCCTATGCTCTCAGATGCAGAATGGAAGGCAGATCTTGAATTGGCTTTTGATGTGACTGTGCTTTGAATTTCCACGTCAGACATTAAACCTGAGTTTGATGCACCGGTTTAAACCCAAAACAGACTCGATTTCTCTCACTGAGCAACAAGAAAAGAACTGAAAAACTGCAGATGAGGTACTTCAACTACAAACATAAAGAAACAGCACTTTGTATAAAGTTAAAAGTCTCCAAAATTTTGTAAAAACATTCACATTTTATTCACAGTTGTTTCTGGGAATTTTGATTGAATAGTGATAAAATGCTGGCTTTTCACTATGCCTGTTTGGTAAATGGTAAACGGACTAGTTCTTATATAGGGATTTTTATACAGGGAGCACTCAAAGCTCTTTATACAACACGTTTGCATTTACCATTGTATTACTTTACACAATTTTGTTGTCCAATTGTAACATGTCTGACCAGTAACAGGTTTTTGCTTTGCTTCTTAGTAAGGCAGACTCAAACATCACTAGCAATACAGCACAGTACTTGTTTGTTTGTTTTTTGCCTTGAAAGCAGCACGCTCTTGGACAGAGTCTGATTGGTGATCTGTGCGTAGCCTATTTATCAAGTCACAAATACACAATAGTGGCAGCACAGATTAAAAATGTTGTAGTTTTACTACTGCTTACGTTCACTGGAGCCATCTTAGATTGTTAACTCAAGCTACTAAATAACTGGAGCTCCTCAACCCTGAGTTGACGGGGCATTCCTGATGAATGTTCCAGCTGAGAACTCGGAAGTTCTGACTTCCAGGTTCATCTGGAATGCATTAAAAACACCACGATGACAGCCAAAATGCTTGAGACTTCATAGTGGCACCCCACTAATATACACTAATTTACATACACTAATATGCAAACTTATATTGTGTAGGTAATTACTTCACTGTATATTTATATTATCCTGTATTATGCTCAGTGTGTCAGGTGATTGTTGAATCAGGCTTAATTTACACACAAATATGGCAACAACAACAAAAAATGTGCACAGGCAGGGCTCTTGCATGTCCAGTTTTGTGATCAACATGTTCTAAAATGTAAATGGGCTTGATGCAGTTTCAGATGGCTGTTGGTGAGTGCAAAGTACAGCTAAAGGCATGGCTCATTAAGCCGCAACACTGAAGCAATTAAAGCCAATTAAAAGCCTGTTAGAGACCAATTGGCTCCCCGCTGAGACAGGCCGTGCAACATGAGACTTAGGAAGAATGTAGGAGGTCAAGGCTGCTGGCATAATTTGGTCATCAGGGCTCACTGGAGTATAATGTTCTACAGGGTTTGAGTGGAGCTGCACTTCCAAAATGTTTTCCATGTTCCGATGTACTGTAATTTCCCCAATGCATCACTTAAATGCTTTCACCTGGTGATCACCTTTTATTTTTCCTCCAGTAGTGGACTTTAAATTTGCAAGGCTGAAAACCTCCATTGTTCTTTTGATATACTCTGGATTTCCTCACTCTCACATACACTCTGCTCTCTGTTGTGGCAAAGACATGGAAGTTCTGCTGAAGCCACAAATAAGCCTTGGGCTTTAATAATGGAGCAATTTCCAGAGCTGTGTAATAATAACTCAGTGCACATAGTTAATGGCAGGCAGCTCTGACTTGAGTGTTTGGACATCTGGATGCTCGGCAGATACTCTCCCTAACATGGAATGGTCAGTTTAAAAAAAAGGACTGTTTTAAAAGACAACAGAATGGGCTTTTGGCTTTTGTTTGACAGACCTCCAAGCAACATGTGGATAGGGCAGCCATTTTACTCTTTAGGTATGCCCTGCTGAATTCAGGGCCCTTTGTACTCCTGCACAGCCTAATGCAAGCCAGATTGCTGGTGCTTTGGGGGAAATATAGATCTCATGATTACCAACAATTGACCAATTCATTTGAGACCTTCTTTCACATGGTGCATGTGCAGCTGCATTTGAAACTGTGGTTATATTGTGTGTGTGTGTGTGTGTGTGTGTGTGTGTGTGTGTGTGTGTGTGTGTGTGTGTGTGTGTGTGTGTTTAGGCTCGATCACATTCACAATAATAAATCAGAAGAGGCTGGTAGCCTTTAGATCATGTTGGGCCTCATGTTTTGAAGAATGGATTGGCACTGAATATGAGCACTGATTGAGCCACTGAGAGGGTGTTTGGATTAGAATGAGCCTATACATTACACAGATGGAGTGGCGTCTAAGTGTGTGTACATGTGCGTGTATATGTGTGTGCCATCACGCAGCAACAGTTCTCTGATGAACAGTTTAAAGGCTCAACCGAGATCACCAGCATTTGTATAGTTGGAGCCCAGATAGCTTCAGATGGGCTGCCATAAAATCATTTGGGAGGCGATAGAATAACCTTATTGGCTTAAGATGAGTGCTTGTCTACAAAGGAATTCCAGAAATGCCAGGGGAGACTGCCGCTTCCAGGTAGCTTTCTAAAACATCGTCTTTCTTTATCACGAAGCAGTTCACAGCTGGCTTACACCTGCTTTTCTGCACTGCTGTGCCTAATAGCATTGGCACTAGAACTTATATACATGGTAATATAATTGTGAGCACTGCGAGATAAATCTGAAAATCCTCTTCCTGCATGTTAATCAAAACTGAATGTTACTATCCACTGCTGACTAGTTCCATTTCTTCAGTCAGTTTGAAAGAGTTAGCCAGAATAGCAAAAGCAAATGAACAAATGAAAAAAAAAAAGCATTCAGCTTTATCTCCACATTAGGAGCTTTTTGTATATGTGTAAATTTTGTCTTCCAGTCAGCAGCAGTTAGTGTGTGCCACTTCATGCAAACATTCACAATAGGTGAATTAAATGTTTTTGGTCTTTTTATTAGTCAGCACCACACCTCGTTTTGATTCCTATATTTATTCTGTGTGTGTGTGTGTGTGTGTGTGTGTGTGTGTGTGTGTGTGTGTGTGTGCACGCATGTGTTGAAATTTGTTACTTAAATGTCCCTGGGTAGTTCTGATTTGGGTAGCGTTTTAAAGATTAAAAAATTGCCTTGATTAATTGCTTGATCATTGTCAATCAGCTAATGTGATCGCATTATAAACACTGGGTAGCTGCTTTCTCAGCCTCTCTATTTTGTTGTCCTGCCACCAAGTGCACATCCTGTTTCCTGCTCACCTGATTTTTGTGGTGGTGAAAGGTATGAGTCTCATTTCCATCTCTTTTAATACATTGTTGCTGACTGGTGCTTTTGTAGAAGCTGCTAATGGATTTTCACTCCTTCAGAGAGCTCTGCTTCATGGATTGTTGGCATGTCATTCCTTATCTTGTGCTGCAACTTTAATTGTTTCATCTTTGGTAAAAACTCTATATAGGTTGCCTCCTCCCTGAATCAGAAGAGTTGACTGTGATCTGTACTCAACATTTGCTTGTTGCCAAACTAGATTTACTTTTTGATGCAGCATTATTTTATCATGCATCACTGGGACTTAAGACCTGGGTTGGTGGCTGGACCCCTACTGCTACTCTGGTCTATGCTGCAGGGATGCTGCTGCTTTGCCTTTCTGTGTAGCTTTTTGTGTTGTTTTAGCTTTACCCGTTTGCTTTATTTTGGCTTATTGCATTGTTTCTATCCTTCCATTTGGTTTGTGTTCTCTAAAGTAATCTGTTCCCCTTTTACTAATTACCTGGGCATTGACTAGCATTACAGTTCAGCTTTATTCACAGCCAGCTGAGTTACATATGGTGACTCTGAAACATTTTATTTCATTTAGTGTAATTTGTCCATTCTCTGAGCCCTTATAAATAAATCTATGCGTGTGGTACATGAAAGATTGCTTCAATCTCAAAGTATTCGACTGTTTGCTGTTTATTCAACAGTGTGCAGTTAACTGACTCACACTCCTAAAATTTGGTTTTGTTTATTTTTTGTTGTTTGTTTTGTATGTCTTGTTTCTGAGTGACTTTTGTAATTTTCTTTCACATCACTGGAAGGAGACCTTTTTCATAGCTGTGAATCACCTGTGTGTTTCAGCAGTAAGGTTACCTACAGAAAGGGTCGTGTTTGGATGTTGTCTTATGTTTTGGACAAATCCATAAAATGTTTTGCCTTTGTTCCATTCAGAAGCTGAGGGCATAAGTTGGCGGTGGTTGGGTGCCCCTGGTGGTGGGATCTACTCTTTTGTGGTTATTCGTGCACCCTCTGGTTTGAACTGCACTTAGAGTGAGTGTGTGTGAGCACTCTCACTCTAAGCAATAGAGAAAGGTCAGAAATCACAATTTAAAATTATATCTTTGTTAATTATATGTTCAACTGGCTTAAAAAAGCCAATTTCAAGCCAATTGCCAGTGATGGCATATTCATTTTTTTTATCAAGGTAAAAACTGTCATTGACATTAAAAATGTTTTTTAAAACTGAAATCTGACTCAGAAGGCTGCAGAAATTGTAAAAAAAAATATATAACATCACAGTTCTATAAAGATATTTTAAGTCACCAAAAAGCACTGGACTGGTAGGTAATTTCTTCATTTTATATATAAGCCCTTCATAAATCATGTTGACTGCACTCTATTTACCCATATAAGCAAAGTTATTATACATAAAATCACATAGAAACATTGGAATCAGTTTAAGGCAGATGGTCACTTTTTGATACAACACCGGTAAAAATGACAACCAAGGGCAAGTCAGCCGTGTTTAAGTGCAGCCTTTTCTCTACTACATAGTGTCCGACCAATGTCTTCAACTCTCCCCCACTTACTGGTTTTGCACCGAAGTCCAGCTTTGTTGTTTGGGTGCTGGGGGGCCTCCTGCATTAGCTGCAGCTCTCTGCTTTGCACCACCTGGTGGGACTTGCTCTGTAAGTTTGACTGTGCCGTGCTGCGACTCCAAATGTTTCTTCAACTTTGATGTAGTGTTTTTGAAGCTAGATAGCACTTTGTCACCAGCACAGAGTGCACAACTAACCTTGTTATTGTCATCTTTAGCTGACACAAACTCAAAATAGTGCCTGTATTTCCAGCTAGAAAACGTGCATCTCTCTCCCCTCTCTATTGTTTATGTTTGTGTTGCTGTGTGGTACACTGCCTGGCCAAAAAAAAAGTCGTCACCTCGGATTTAACTAAGCACGAGGTACGAGCCTCCTGTTGGATAATTGGATATTTACTGCATGGGCGATTGTCTTTCAGCTGGCAACAAGTTATTTAACCCCAACTGGTGCAATGAGTTGCTTCTCATTTCTTAAACAACCATGTCGAAAGACACATCGCGTGGTCGTGGAAAAGATGTTAGTCTGTTTGAGAAGGGTCAAATCATTGGCATGCATCAAGCAGAGAAAACATCTAAGGATATTGCAGAAACTACTAAAATTGGGTTAAGAACTGTCCAATGCATTATTTTTTTTATTTTTATTTTTTATTTTATTTTTTTTCTAAGCCTGTCATGTCCGGCAGATCTTGCAAACAGAACAGTGATCTGAATGCATTATTATGCCAAGCATATTTACTATTCAAGATGAGCTTTATATGTTCTCCATAGGCTCCTCTTGTTAGTGTGTCTCCTTTATTTTATTGGTGTTAATTTTAACATATTGTGACACTGAGTTCGATTTAACATCTACAAAATCAGACCTGACAGGCTTAGGAAAGAAAAGGGGAGAAAGAAAGAGGGGAAAAGAGAAGAAGAATAAAAAAAAATATAGCACCAGTGAGTAAACCAAATAACTCATCACTTTATAAAACATGAAAGACGCTGTCAAAATTTGCAAAGTTAAGATTGTGTGGGCAATACAAAAAATAAATAAAGTTAAATTAAATTTAAAAAAGAAAAGAAAAGAAGCAGAAGCATGGTTACACAAACCAACCATTTTGTGTTGTGATTACAAGAGCATTTTCTGTCATGAAATGTACTTACCAATGAGGGCAGAATGACATAGCTCCGCCCACCAGAAGCTAGAGGCGGGCACGAAAGCCCCCGGAAGCCCAGGCCACCAGCAGCCCACTACGACCTATGAACACCCGCCGCCACTCATTCCAAAGACAACCGCACCCCCACCCCAGCAGATGGGAGACGGAGGCCTTAGACTAGACTAGCCCCCTCCAGCCGAGGAGCAAGGGCCCCAGGGAACCCGAGGCGATGAGAAGCCAGCCCCCCCTCCGGCAGCAAGCCCCCCATACAGGCCGATGGCAGGGCTCCAGAGAAACGGGCACCAGAGGACCACCCGACCCCCACAGAGCCCCCCCCCCCCAATGCATTATTAAAAACTGGAAGGATAGTGGAGACACATCGTCTTCAAGGAAGAAATGTGGTTGGAAAAAAATCCTGAATGATCGTGATCGGCGATCACTTAAATGTTTGGTGAAATCAAATAGAAAAAAAAGAACAATAGCACACAGGGCTATGTTTAATAGTGAAAGTAAGAGCATTTCCACACGCACAATGCAAAGGGAGCTCAAGGGATTGGGACTGAACAGCTGTGTAGCCTTAAGAAAACCACTAATCAGTGAGGCTAACTGGAAACAAAGGCTTCAATTTGTTAGGAAGCATAAAGATTGGACTCTGGAGCAATGGAAGAAGGTCATGTGGTCTGAGTCCAGATTTGCCCTGTTCCAGAGTGATGATCAGGTTAAGAAGAGACGCAGGGGAAGTGATGCACCCATCATGCCTAGTGCCTACTGTACAAGCCTGTGGGGGCAGTGCTATGATCTGGGGTTGCTGCAGTTGGTCAGGTCTAGGTTCAGCAACATTATGTGCTCAAAGAATGAGGTCAGCTGACTACCTGACTATACTGAATGACCAGGTTATTCCATCAATGGATTTTTTTCTTCCCTGATGGCACTGGAATATTCCAAGATGACAATGCCAGGATTCATCGGGCTCGAATTGTGAAAGAGTGGTTAAAAATGAGACATCATTTTCACACATGGATTGGCCAGCACAGAGTCCGGACCTCAACCCCATTGAGAATCTTTGGCATGTGTTGGAGAAGGCTTTGCGCAGTGATCAGAATCTGCCATCATCACTGCAAGATCTTGGTGAAAAATTAATGCAACACTAGATGGAAATAAATCTTATGACATTGCAGAAGCTTATCGAAACAATGCCACAGCAAATGCATGCCATAATCAAAGCTAAAGGTGGTCCAATGAAATATTAGTATGTGACCTTTTTTTTTGGTGGCGACTTTTTTTTGGCCAGGCAGTGTATTATTGTCCTCATGCTGAGAACAGGACTTAATTGTCGCATCAGCCAGAAGTCACTCCCCGAGATGCAAGAAGAAAGCAAAAATATTTCTTTTTAATAAAGAAAATGACAAAAATTGGATACCGACTAGAGAATGGAGCAAACAGCCACCTCCTCTACATGGATGACATCAAGCTGTAGGCCAGGAGTAAACGAGACATCCATTCACTGATCCACACCACTAGGATCTACAGCAATGACATTGGAATGTCATTTGGACTGGGGAAATGTAGTCAGATGCTGACAAAGAGAGGGAAGGTAGTCAGAATTGAGGGGATTCCACTACCAGAAGGCAACATTGCAGACACTGAGGACAGCTGCAAGTACTTTGGAATCCCACAGGCAAATGGGAAGCATGAAGAGGCCATTAGGAAAGCTGCAACCACCAAGTACCTGTAGAGAGTAAGACAGGTCCTGAGGAGTCCACTGAATGGGAAGAACAAGATGTAGGCAATCAACACCTATGCCCTGCCAGTTCTCAGATACCCTGCTGAGATAATAAGCTGTCCAAAGGAGGCGATAGAAGCCACTGACATCAAGACAAGAAAGCTCCTCACAATGCATGGAGGGTTTCACCCCAAATCCAGCACCCTGAGACTGTTGGCTAAGTGAAGGAGGCTGAGGACTAGTGAGCGTCAGAACCACTGTCCTTGAAACAACAAATATCCATGAATACATAAGGAAGATGGACACAAATAATCATGTGCTTAGTAAAGACCTGAGGCAGCTAGGCTGCAACGATTCCACGAGTAACTCGAATAATTTGATTATAAAAAATCCTAGACACAAAATTGTTGTTTCAATGCATCTATAAACTCAGCAGCGCTCATGTGCCACCATGTAAGTGAAGCGTTTCACCCACATTAGCAGCATTAACATTCTCCATCGCTACGACAGATTTCCGTCATTTGGAAAAAACGACCCTTTAACACTGAGGGGATCATCGCTGACACGTTTTTCTATGCCTCCACTGCTCTCTACACCTGTGTGTGTGTGTGTGTGTGTGTGTGTGTGTGTGTGTGTTGTGCTTGTTGGGCTGAGAATTTCAGCTGTTAGCTACAACAGTTTGCCAGCAGGCGCTGCCAATAGCACTAGCGATAATTCGTTAACGACATCATGCACAATGCTGTGAAAAAGTATTCGCTCCCTTTCTGATTACTTTGCATATTTGTCACACTTACATGTTTCAGATCATCAAACAAATTTTTATATTAGACATAGAGACCAGAGTAAATACAAAATGCAGGTTTGTGAACTTTCTGTGTGAAAAAGAAAGGACAAGAACAGCTGAGAAGTAATTGACTCCAGCAAACCACAGTGAGAGACAGTATCCACAAATGGAGAACACTTTGAACAGTGGTGACCCTTCTCAGTAGAGGCCGGTCTACCAAAGAGACTCCAAGAGCACACTGACATCACATCCAGGAAGTCACAAAGGAACCCAGAACAACATCTAAAGAACCACAACCACTCATTTGCCTCAGTTAAGGTCAGAGTTCATGATTCAACAATAAGAAATGGCAACCATGGGAGAGTTCCAAGGCACGAACCGCTGCTGACCAAAAAGAACACAAAGACTCATCTCACATTTGCCATGAAAAATCTTGATGATTTCCTAAGACTTTTGGGAAAATATTTTGAGACAAAAGCTGAACTTTTTGTAAGGTTTGAGTCCCATTGTATCTGGCATAAAGCTAACACAGTATTTCATAAAAGGAACATCACATCAACAGTCAAACATAGTGGTGATAGTGTGATGGCCGAGGGCTGCTTTGCAGCTTGAGGACCTGGACGTCCTGCTGTGATTGATGGAACCATTAATTCTGCTTTCTACCAGAAAGAGAAGGAGAATGTCTGACCATCACTTTGTGCCCTGATGCTCAAGAGCATTTGAGTTATGCAGCACAAAAATGGTCCAAAACACACAAACAAGCCCACCTCTGAATTGCTCAAAAAAATTAAATTGAGGCTTTGAAGTGGCCTAGTCAAAGTCTGGACTTAAATTCAATTGAGATGCTTTGGCATGGCCTCAAACAGGCTGTTCATGCTTCAAAATCTTCCAGTGTGGCTGAATTAAAACAAAAACTCTTTTGCAAAGAAAAGTGAGCCAAAATTCCTCAGTGTGAAAGATTCATCGCCAGTTAGTGCAAATGCTTGATTGCAGTTCTTCCTGCCAAGGGTGGCACAACCAGTTATTTGGTTTATGGGGCAATTACTGTTTCAAACAGGGCCAGGTAGATTTGGATAACATTTTTTTGTCCCGAATAAATGAAATCATAATTCATAAACAGCATTTTACATTTACTTGGCTTATCTTTTTATCTAATATTATAATTTGTTTGATGATCTGAAACACATAAGTGTAAAATAAGTCAAGAAGGGGACAAATACTCAGTATGTCAAATTAAGGTCATATCTGTTTACTGGAAGGATAATGCAGTCAATATAAATATAAAATTCCATACTCCCCAAAAATCTTTCCTACCATTTTAGCTCAGAGATCAGAACCAAACGCCAATCATTCCACTGCCTGTTAGCGTGCAGTTCCTTGATCCCTCTGTAACATGAAACTTGTGTAGCGAGCCGGACCACATGGGGAGTGCGATGTTGTGAGGTGAGGTATTTTTCAACAGGGAGACAAATATGTAATGTGTTCCAGGCACTCTGGCCGCACATGGCTTTTCCCCCTGCTACCTATAGGCATCAGTCCTCTCCTCTTTCACTAGAACAATAAACTCACTGCCACTAAGGAAGAACTCTTTGCAGACCCCAAAAACACAACTACCTTCCTGGAGCCTGCAGAGAGGGATCCCACTATAGTCTCCTGGCTTAGAGTTGGGCTCTAAATGCTCAACACTTTCTCTGACTTGCAAACATGACAAGACCTTGTACCAATATCCACACATTCTACACATTAACCTTCAGTCCACCCACGGAGCCAACCAGGACACGAAGCCTCACCCTAAAAAAGTTGAGGTGGTTATCTAAATCGTTACCTCTTGGATGATCGACTCATACAAAGATGTTTCTTTGATATTCTCCTACAAGGAGGCCTGAGGTGGTTTAACTGAGTTACATAACTGGGATGATACTCATGTTTCTCTGTTCAGTAAGGGCCAGATGGAAGATGTGTATTTTAAAAACAATCCCAAGGGGATCTGCTTTCTCCCCCCCTCTAACTTCCTACCTTCACCTCTCCATCCTTCCCTCATCTTCCACACAATCAGGTTTGAGCCTAAAACAACAATGATGGGCTCCAAGAAAGCCTCTGTTTTCACACTGTCAACACTGTGTGGGACACAAAATCAACTCACATACTCTTTCTTTACACACTTTTCTTTTTTTTTTTTTTTTAGTGATAGTCATTTGCAACTTCCTCTTGTCATTTTGGTCTTTTTCTTACTCTCTCTCTATATTAAATCAGTTCCACTGAATGTTATTATGTTGGGACTGACTCACCAAAGAGAGCCAGAAGGGAATAAGGATGGCAAGGTAATTTGATATATTTCTTATTTTAGTTAAAGTAGATCCATGTACTCATGCTTTTTCAAACTGCCGCCAAAGAACAACAGACTGACAGCTCTCCCTGTGTGAAACGAACACTCCTGCTTGGCCTTCATTTAATAGGAATGCACGAGTGGAAGTGTGTCGGCATGTTTGATGTCTGTGTGTGTGTGTGTCTCAGCTTCCCCATGACGTTCCAATGTTCTCTTCTCGTCTCTTTCATCCCCTCATGTTTTTTTGTTTTAATTCCTCTCTTCTGAGGCATCTGATCCTGTGGACTTTCTGACACATGAGAGCTCACGGAGTGTACCTCTGAGAGGCCACAGAGCTTTGAACTGAGCTGCATGAAGCAGAGTTAACAAGGTCAAACTGAGCTCTGCTGGGCTGCATTTTACCTGTATTATACCTGAGCATGAAAAAAGTGCTGAATATTTATGGCTTTGTGGCTTTGATGAAATTTGTTATTTCTCCTCAGTAGAAGTAAGCTTTCCATCCCGTTTGTTCATCGGCAAAGACAATATCCCAGGTAAGATGTATTTTCTTAGCTGTTGGTCTGTTTATTTGAAAAAATCCACCATTTTATGTGAAATTGGAGTATGTTCTTTAGGCATTTGCCTTGGAAGAGGACTTTGTTCTCCCACTGCACGTCTAATTGAAATTAATTTTCGGCACTTGGAAGCAGTAGAAATACATTTTGCATGTGACACTGACATATCTTCACCTTTTACATTGATATGATTAACTTATTGCTGTTCTACAGCAGTTACAGAGCAACGTTGACATTCATTTAGTATCTAGGTAATTTCCAATGAATAAAAGTAAATTAAATATACATCCATCCATCCATTCTTTTCCGCTTATCCAGGGCCG